>KK499776.1:1125358-1202858 GCA_000688715.1 Glossina pallidipes
TGTAATTATATTCCTTAATTTGTTGATGGTGCTCCATCTCGAAGTCGAAGGATTCCGAATAGCTTGTAATACAGGCAAACTTATGGGCAAGGTTCGCAACGTGAAGGATAGCTCTGGCTTCGGCTGTGAAAGTTGAAGTACTTTCGTGAAATATGTGATTGAGAAGAACCTGTCCTGAAGCATCTACCACGGCACAAGCAGGAGGCAGACCAGAAGATTTTGAGCCGTCTGTGTATAAAAGATTCCAACCGGTACTCTCACACAATATTAAAAACTAGTCTTTGTTGTACTCCAAATTTGACACACTTTCCTTTCATGTCAAGCTGTTATTATCGATCAATTTTCACCATAAAACATTACAAATTAGAATCCTTTTTGTCATATAAAAGCTTACTTTTCGCGAGAACGGTTAGATGGGAGGGAGTTAAAAAAACTGGGTTATTCAGTTCAAATTTTTCACATGAATTTATTATGCCGCATGTTAGTATGTTATTGAGGGAATTTGGTCGAGAAATCTGAAAAATTACAAATCGTAAACATATCATGACTTTTTTTTCAAATTAAACCCAAAGGGCATTAAATTTCATCGAAATATCAGGTAGAAAGTCGGACGGACAAGTTCAAATTGATTCAGACAATAATTGCGATCGAATCAATATAATAAAAGATAAATCTATCTTATGTTCCTCTAAGTGTTAGATGAATTGCCATGCATTAAGTAGCTCCATATCGCCATTAGTGTAAGGTATAAGTATTCGGTATGATAAGGAAGAGGTTTGAGATAATGTATATTTAAAAAATTAATGCATCCTGCGTCAAATACTTGTTTCGGTGTTCACTTGTTCCCATCGCTAAGTCACGCATGTGCTGAGAAACGCTTTGATTCGGGTAATGAATTGAAAAAATGGTTTTCTCTAAGGCGAGTCTGCAGTGCACACCACATAATAAATAATATATGGAAAAGAATTTAGTTTTGGGAACACTTATGAGTTAATAAGAAATTATTTTTTTTTAATATAAATAATTTAGAAAAATCGTCGTCAACATCGAAGGTTGTAACATAACAACCACACAAATTTATTTCATTCCCAAATTCTTATATTAGATATAGAAATTCAATTTGAAGATATGAGTGTTAGATAGATATTCGCATAGCTTACACTGCAATAACGTTAGCGCAACCTGGGTATTCCTCGGTTTACGATGCATTAGGTAATTTACTTGGTTACCAGTGTCTTTTTCTTTTGAATCGTTTTATTTAGTAAATCCTTGTTTACGGACGTTTCGATCACTGATTTGTTATTGAAAATGTTACATCTAAAGCTATATAAGCCGCGGCGACCAAGAAGTAAAACATATTATCGCTGGCAAAATTTCTCACATCAGTTATTGTCGTATGTAGAGCGCTTTCCTTTATTATCATAAATCATGTTTACTCTCAGTTTCGTTGAGGAACGTCAATTGCAGATAAGCATGGAAGACGTGCAATATTCATAACGGTAGGGCAGTCGACCAGGAGAAAGTGACAAGTGGGACATATTCTCTCTCTCTCTCTCTCTCTCTCTCTATATATATACATATATATATATATATGTGTGTGTGTACGTATAGTGTAAAACAGTTAAAAAGGTCTCAATGGACTCTGCGGATGATAGAGACGATTATGAAAGAAGCAAAGCTTATATGTTAAAAGAAATGTACGTTAAATGAATATAAGCCATTTTCCCCTTCTAGTCTTCCAACAAAGAAATTACAAAAAAACAAATAAATAAATAAAAAAGACAATACAAAAGCTCTTCAAATCAAAATTCCATGGAGTGCAAAGAACTAATTTTGTATCATAGATTTTTATATTATTGCATAATAGGTTTTTATTTTTTATTTTTTTTTTTTTTGTCAAGTATTCATAATTGTTGAACACATGAACAGATCTGCATAAAAGATGATATGTACCAGTGCGGGTAATAGCACTAGCGAAAGCAAAACTGAAGCGCTGGGCTTAAATAGTGTCACCAACAGCAGCAAGTTTTGTAGCCGCAAGTGGCATACATATCCTTTATTGTTATAAAAATTTTAACTGCATACCCATTTTTAATGGAATATATTGTGGTATTTTGCAGAATAAGTGGCGTACAACTACACCTATTGTACACATCACTATCAAAAGTCATCTGCCCTATAATAATAAAAAAGAAGAAAAAAAAATATATATATATATATAGATATATATATATATATATATATATGTACAAAAACAGTTACTTCGTGACGCAAAATATTATATGGAATGTTTGGAAAAGGTAATGGAAAAGAGAGAAAGAGGTGAAATTATAAAGGGCATAAGAGAGAAGAGACAATGAAGGACACGTACGATTCGAAAGTTCTAAATAAAACTAAGTGTTGGTTTTTCATTGTTTTGTGTTTCTTTTTCATATCTAATCATAAATGAAACTCAATTTTCATGTTTCTCAAACGCATTGTACGCTCGAATATAGGCAATCATAGAAATGGAACTGAAATGGAAAGTTTGCAAAGACTATGATTGATTTCTGTCTTTCTGCCACTGCTGTTAAGTTGATTCAACTGAAAAACCACATTATTATCCTACGACATATTGCAAGTCTTCAATTTGATAGACAGGAAGATTGAGATTAATTCTAATCACAATGTAAGGAAACGTAGCCAACAATCGCATACATAGACTACTTTTGTGAAAGACAAACTGTAATAGTATTGGTTCCGCCGGAACGCTTTACTGAAGGGTCAACGTTAACCTTTTGAGCTCTAACTTCTACGGATACGGGGTTGAGAGCTATTCAAAAGACGGCCCTGTTTCCGTCACGATATTAAAAGTTTGACATATAGTTTTCGTATGCGCGCGCTATGTCGGTTATGAATTCAGCTATAGAATTATAACGGAACGTGCAAGCTGTGAAATATGCGATTTATAGCAAAAGCGAGTACTGTAAAATCTTCTTGGAAAGCATTTGAACGGAACAGCATTTTATTGGTCTGGGTTTGCAGACTAGTGATAACAAATAAATAAACAATTTTTTACATTAAAAGACATGTTTAACACACAAACATGTTATCAAAATTTTAAATATGTTTTTCTCAAAACGTATTTACAAATTTTTCAGAACACAATTTTTCAGAACGGCCCATAAAATAACTGCTACAAATTTGAATGTTTTACAGCAGGTGCAAAATAATATTCGAAAGAGCTCTACGAAGGACGTTTCCTATAAGCTAAAGCCGTAAGCTTATCCTATTTTTATTGAAAATTACATTTTTTCATTCAATCACTTGCCAACCAAAAAAATCAAATTTATACTAAATAACGTCTTCAGGCTCTCGAGAATGCCTACGGTATTGTCAGTTTTTAATATTTGGTAATAAATGAAATAAAAAAAAAACATTTTTTTCTTATGCTTAGACTTTTATATGCTTTATAATTTCCTCATTTATTATTAACGTGTCAGCTTTCCTTCCGTTTAACAAGCATTGTCAAGAAACGTGCTTTTAGTAGTTAGTTACAATGACGTCGGGCTTTAAAGCACGACTTGTTGACGTTTTTCCAACATTTTGCTGCCCCTGTTTATAGACTCGAAGTTAGATTAACAGCGCATCTAGTATTCCAAAGGGGTCACTTCACCCCTATGGATTATACTGGGAGAGTAATCCGTTTTGGTGCGGAAATAGTAATTGTGTGAAGTAATATGTCCTTGTGTGCACTAAAAATACGGGTAATTTTTTTTAAATTTATATAAATAAAACTTTTTTCCGGTTTTTTAAAAAACAAATTGGAAGCGTGAAGGTTTTCTATCTACATTAGTTTTGTTGGCATAAGTGACAACTCTTGGACCTAGAGGACTAATCAAATATTTTCTAAAAATATGGCTCAAAAGCCAAAAATAATTTTTTTAAAAATATATTTTTTTTTGTTTTAAGAAAGAATATGAAAGCAGTCCCTAGAAACCGACGCGTTTTACTTTATGGAAAAAGTTCTACGATCAAAGAAATATGGTTGCACATATAAAGTTGGGAGCACTCGTAAATTTGGAAAGTTCGGAAAATCAAATTTTTAGACCACATTTAATATTTTATCCGCAAACAATTATGTCTTGATATCGTTCTTAACTATTTAAGCAATCATTTAATCTAGTAAATGTAAACACGAAAAAAAGAAGTAAGAAAATTATTTATGATCATGGCCGCATCTCTTATACCTGTCACCGGCTGAAAAAAAGGAAAGGAAGTTAATTTTTTTACTCTATAACATTGGGTTTTTTCTATTTTCAGAATAAAAGTCGAAATTTATATGTGTGTATATGTTGTGTTTACGAATAAGAAGCGAAAAACAGGGCAAGAGAAAGTGCCCATCCCTTTTCGCATAGGTGTGTGGGCGATGTAGGCGCGTCGTTTGGCGGATTTGGATAATTTTCAATTTGTTTTGCGAATTCGTTCGCGACCTCTTAATTTTTGCGAACGCGAGCATGTTTGCCACGGATACTACAGATGAACGGAAGAGCAGACGGGTATGCTCACCATCAACGCTAAAATATACATTTTTGTAGATTTATTTACTGCAGTTTATGAGTAATGAGCAAAAAACCAATTTTTTATTTCTTTTGAAAAATTGAGGTGTTCCCAGTTGCCGTGGTACTATAGGCGTTTCCTTCGACCGATTTAGCCAATTTTTGAAACAAAACGTGTGAGTAAAAACTTCCAATGTTCACAGACGGATAGATAGAGTAAAAATGCTTTGTGGGATCTCTAAGTTCCGTTTCGGGCGTTGCAAACGTTGTGACGAAATTAATGTACCCCTCATCCTTCGGTGATGGTTATAAAAATCACAAACTACAGACCCTTTACGTTGATCACTTTAATATGAGAGAAGTATTCAGGTCCAAAATTGCTCAAATATCGTTCTGTTAGTTGACAGAACTTAAAATAATAAGTGACGAGAAGTTTCAATTTCGTCGGGATCGTGATCGGTTTTTGGAAGATCGCTATATACACAACCTGATGTTCTGAAGGGATGTCGGAGGTCGTTACGCTTATTTCTGTCTATTATGGGTCAGAATTCTAAAGGAAATATTAAAATGTACCGTAGATAAATTAAGCCTGTTACCGGCTCCTTCAAACATGTCCAAAATTTGAAGGCGATTTTAAAAATAATTTCTTACACATTCTTACATTTGCCGAAGGAGATCATTGTATGCATTTACATCTATCTGTGCGCAAACTCTCTTTATGAATAAATGTTAAAAGTCTGGGAACACGAATTATGGTACGGTAACACTGTCTAATTCAGCGCTTGTCATCTCGGCAATTGGGCTCCAAGTGATCAGGACTGGTTCGCATAAACACTTGAGACAATATCGTCCACGAAATTCGAGAGCTCTGGGTTGCTGCGTAGATCGTTCGCGTTGACGAAGCATTTTAGTGTGAAAATATTTTAACAGATAAAGTGTTTTACAAGAACATTGGAGCATACGAACGGAAAACGAAAAACATCTCTCTTCCTCTAAAGCTGAGGAGTTGGAGAAATAAAATTCAAATAAATCTGATTAAAACCCTTACGGTTAATCAACAGACGATTAAACCGACGACATTTAAAACTTAAAACTTAAAAAACTCATGTGTTATGTATATGTGTAAACTAAGAAAAATTATACTCACTCGAATGCAAAAAATAGTGCACTTGTGCCGGTAATGAGAATGCAAGTTAAATAAAAGACACTCGTATGAGGTGCAGACATCAATAAACCATCACAGTAGAATTTATTACGTCCGGCAAATAGTTCCCATTTGCGTGTGACGCGCGTATTTGGTGCCATGTTACAGCAGCAGCAACACAGTAAATTCATTTAGCTTAACAATAATATTGTAAAGTTGATAAGGTAAGAGAGCGGTGCTAACGCAACGATGCTGTCCACGCTGATTTTTGGTCCTCTTTTGCCGAGGACGTGAACGATGGAAGTGATGTTTGTATTGCTTAAAATACGTTGTTCGTATGCAAGTGTGTAGCGTTTCCTTCTCAACTAATTTATGTACTTATTTTTTTTTACTCTTTTTTTCTTACGCTATGCCAATGTTATTCGTTATTGATGCGGTTGGTGTTGCTGTTTTTGAGAGGGGCTTTTGTAAATAATCCTGGAATAGGGAGATAAAAAGCAATGCCATGTATATTTAAAAGTGTGTGTGTATGTGCACACACAAACCTACACACATATAGATAGACGCACACAGACACACACATGCAGACAGGGCGTAGCTTGATGGAGGCGTTTGCAGAGCTACGCGTAAAACTTTCAAATGATGCGCGTGGCGTAGTAAGAACTATAGGAAGCCAGGAAATGGATCAAAAATTGACATCATTTCTTTCAGTGATGACCTAGTGGTGATATCTTAGACCTCATTAAGCGAGACTACGTGAACAAAGGCCTTCACGCAATATTTCGTGAAGTCAAACTCAAACACGACAGAAATACACCGTTCAAGGTCACCGGATCCTAATTTGGAGATGCATGCTTCAGCGAGAGAAGGAGTACATCGGCTCTAACAGGGCGCGAGTAAGCCCTGAGCTGATTATAGCACACCACCCTACAACGATAAAAGGATGGAGAAGCGGGAGTCCGTATTACTGGGGGAACAATGAAATAAGTTCATTGAGAAAGGACTGTCTGCAGACCAGTAAAAAGGTACCGCAATCTAGGGGAAGATGAAGAACTTCGATCGGGCAAGCCAAGAAGAATAAAAACGCCTAGAAGGAAAATGACAGGGACAGGACAATGGTCGTCACAAGTTATCTGTATTCTCTTGCTTTGAAGCATAGTGTCAACATTTTTCCGTCGCCAGTGGTGTAGTTTCGCACGTGAAAACGTGATTACATGCGGCAGAACTACACCTGGGTGAGTATCAAACGAAAGTGGTGTTAATATAAGCAGTCGAAAAAGCCTTGAAACTATGTGTATGGGAGTTGATAATTTCATCATCTCATATTCTACTAAACAAGAGTACCGTGGCGTGATTATTGATAATCGTCTAAGGTTCACACAGCATGTCCAGTATGCTGCAGATATAATGGCATTGATTCAATCGTCGTTAACACAAGTTACGGACAAAAATAAGCCTAGGGTGGCCTTGACATCTCAACGTAGAATCAATGTATAGAACTCTTAGATAAATATGTGGCTTCCAAACAATCCCGGAAGAAGCGACTCTAATGATCGCAACACTGTCATACTGATTGATATCTGGCGCGATGAGGAAAACTAACATCTGAGCTTAATCAATAGGTGCCAAGTGCGCTGGGAGTGGACAGTGTAAGGTGGATGGCATTCAAAATCAAGACGCCCTCACGCAATTTTTGGCTGACCAGGATTGTTCCCCAAAGTATTAAAGAATCAGACATGACAGTTCACTATCATCCCTGAGCACCATTCAATTGCCTTATGTTCGCGGCGTATGACAGGGCTGAGTGGACATTCCATGAGTCACTTAGGAGTATGGCGAAAGAACCAGAAGTTTGGAGGACCGTGAACAAGTCCATGACAAAATTACGATGTTTGGTGAGTCATCGGATGGAGAGGTGAAGAGGTGAAATAAGGTCGTCCACTAAAGTCCCACTATAAAAAGCGGACTAATTGCCTTCCGCGTCCGCGTCCCGTTGAAGAAGAAAACAACACAAGCAAACAGCTACACAAATTTATGGAGAGATGCATGCCGACTGGTCATAACAAAATTAAAATATAGTAATAGAAACATGCTGGGTGAACTTCTGTTGATGGATAAAGGGATCGAAATGCTATTTCCACAAGGACGAACCATCCAGTAAGTGTGCGCAATGATCAAGTGACAACATGAAGCTGATTCGAACGAAATGAATACAGTAACAAACGCACTGAAAAATATCAAAGCTTCGGGGGCAGATGTGATATCGAAAGAAATCGTAAAGATTGCTGTGAGAGCATGAACCAATGCTTTCTTCAAAAGTTTATAGAAGTTGCCTACGCTCTGGTATATTGTTTAAGATATAGGTGACACAGGAGGTGATACTGTCGTCAAAACTGAATAGGCCACCTGGAGAGCCTAGCTCCTATCCACACTTGTGCATGAAACACACGTAGCTGGAAAAGAATTGGAAATTGCGATGGGAACTTTTCTAGAAGAACATCTCTTCTGCTTCATCGCGGACGTCCTAAAAGTAATAACTGGCATAGTACAACGAACTATAGCAGGTTGAAGACGACGTTATGGAACTAAAACGTGCTGCAGGGTAATGCCGGTGAATATCAACAATGCATTTAGTTTAGGTAGATAAAAACATGTCCTAACTACGCTGACTAAATAGATTACGTATCTAATACGAAAAATAACGGACTACCGGATTGAACTCCGTCATATTATATGTCGGAGGGTGACAAAATAAATATAAGGGCGATTGGCGTACCACCAAAGCAGCTACTGCTAACAATGCAATGTATGTGAGTCCATTTTCCAGGGAGTGTCGCAGATCTGCGTATCGTTACTACGATTTGACTATGCGATGAGGTTAGCACTACATTTGAACATTTCGAAAAAAAGTATTGGTATCGGTGAGATATCAGGTGTTCATGGTACGCATGATGAAAAAATGTTCGTGTGGCGGTAACATAGAGATATAGTCTGATTGAGAAATTTTTCCCAGTGTGCAGTAATGCCTAACAGTGTTTCAACTAGACATTGCCGTTAAGTAGGTTGTGACAGATTAAAATTCCCACACATCTAACTTTACATTGTTTCAATTTACGGAAACCGTCTTTCACACAAATCCATACACACTGAGTTAAGCTATTAAAAATTCCGACACCTTCATATTTTTTCTAGAAAAATCTCAGGTGTTGCCATTGCTACTGTTGTTGCTTTTGATGATGCCTCCGTAAAGCTTGGCTCCTGTTTCATTCTTGATATTAATGTCACGTGCTTACATGTCAGTCTCCTTTTATGCTGGTTGGTCAAGTCGATCCGCTTCCTTCTAAAGCAGATAATATCTTGGTTTTATTCGTTCTATATAATGCCAGCTGATCAGTCGAATTGCGAGATGCGTTTGCTTCATTCACTCATAACACTCATTTTGTGGCCAACTCCCCCTTTTTAAATTGCTGTGGCTGTTAAGCGTATTAAAATATTTTTTTTGCTGTTTTTATTGTGCTTATTTTATTGTCTAAAACTTTTCCAGTTCTGATAATAAAATGTAGCAGGGAGAAAAAGTGTATTTAAAGGGCTTTCTCGTTGTTTGGCTTGTTGCGCGGTTATTATTGTTAAATGCTTTTTGCAAAATGTGGCAAAGTGTTACTGTTTCAATTGTTCACATATGTCTCTATTAATGTTTACTATGCGTGCATATACATATGTATATCTGTATGTCTGTCCGTATGTGTGTGTATATACAGAATATACAGACAATTCCGCATATGTTGGCGTTTCTGGTTTATAACAATTGTTCAAAAACTTTTCAAACATTTTTCGCTCAAATTTGCCTAATTTCGGTTTGTTTTAAAATTTTGCGATTTGCCTTCCGTAAAAAAATATTTTTGTTTCATATCTTCTTTTCTCCAATTCTTCTAGTCATTTTTTTTTCTCTTTTTCGCTTTCGTTATGTGCTTTAAGCTTAAAAATTTTATTTCTCACTTGTTTTCCGGCATTTGTTATTATTTTCTGCTGAATCGAAATTGAAAAATAGTTGAACAGTCTCCAATACGCTATGGTGTTATCGTTGCTGTTTCTCGATTACTCCTTTAATTGTATTATTTATTGACTTCACTTCACCATTACTAAACCGTAACAGTTGTAACGTACTTGTTGTAACATTATCAACTTAATGATTTCTAAAGTTTTCGTTTCGCATTTTCCAAAATACTCCGTATGATCGATATTCGAATCGTACTGCTTGATATCACTTCATCCGATATTTTATTATTACTACTTTTTAATTTCATGCTTGTATTGTTCATTAGTTGCCTGCGTCAACAGCGATATCTGCAAGAGAAAAAGTAACCATAACGTATGAGTGATATTAAATCGAAGTATTATTTCATTTTAGTAGAACGACGTATATTTCTGCATTTATGTGTACGGTATGGTATGGTATGGGATATAATCTCTTTTCATAAAATTACATGTCACTTAATTCTAAAGCAAATTCTAATGCAAATTGAGCATAAATTCAAGGAGAAAATTAATTATAGAATAACTTATATAAGAATAGTTAATATATAGAAAAGGCACTACTCATACGTACACGATACATTCAATTTATGATATTAAGTCTTAAATACAAAAATATTATATATTCATTATCAATTAATATGCATATACACTGACGAGCAGTTGTTTGGCTATGGCCATGGAGGCCATGGAAAGCTTAAGAAAAAATTCGCAGTACAATCTTTGCTTATTAAGTGAAAAGGCTTAGAGGACGAGTTTTTTCATTTAATTGGCTTTGAAAGTGTTTAGATGTAATCGCTATAATATCACTTACTACGCTCGTTACTCATGGACAAATAAAAGTATGTCCATTAATTTCATCGCTGTGCTTCTAGCACCCAGAAGTATTGCAATGTGTGAAAAAAATACCGGAACACATTTCGTTTCATCATCGAGGTTCGTATGACATCAAATTGCATTTGTGCTAACTGTTAGCCAGCAGCAGCTTAGCAGCCAGCATACACCCAGTAGACAACATGTAATGTGAAAGTAATTTTTTTGAAATACCCGCGCTATGATATCGATGGGTATATTTCTCTGATACGTTAGTATGACTGCTGTAAACAATTGACATAAATTCCGAGATGCGTACCATGTTAGGTTAGTAATAGTAGCGTTTCCTCTCTACTTTTTTAAAAATAATTTCGTTATCAGCGTTTTTTTTTTTGGTTCACCTGTAGCGCGATATTCACCAGATCGTTAAGCCGTTTCCGTGTCATAAGTTTTTACACTTTCACTACGATGTTGCGTTTCAAATAAATTCAAAACTTTTGGAATGGGACGAGAAGACACCCGAGGCAAGCATAAATCATCCTTCAAAAATGTTTTTATTGATCCTTTGGTCTCTTTGAGTCAATCGACAGTTGACAAGTGCAAGCTCGTCGCCGTAACACTTTTGTAACATTTTTAATTCATTGCATTTTATTTCTCTGAGAAAATTTGATGCAAATTCCTTTTTCAACAGATTTTTCCATCAAACAGAAACAGAAAAAAAAGAACGCTATTACTACTAACCCAACAGGGATATCATAGCGCGATTCATTTTAAAACAATGCAGTCTTTTTTACTTCTTTTCCGCAGTAGTATGAAGGATTATTCCTAAGCATTTTTGCGGATCTATGCAAGTTCTCTTTTTGAATTTTGCTTTCCTATTCTAACCAGCGAGCTGAACCATCCTCCCAGGATATGATTGCTTAAATTTTAGTTCAATCAAAAAGTTGACTTGAAACTTATCGGCGAAAATAGTGGTAAGTTGATCACATGAAACGCGTTTTTGGCGAGAAACTTTTGCCCGAGCATCGATATTTCTGAAGAAAATTAAGTACGGTCTACGCCTATTATATAATTTTAAATTTATATTTGTTCATATGGAGCTGCTTAAATAAAAATACAAAATGGTAAAATTTCACACTCATAAAATAATAAAGTACAACAAACAGTTACAGTTCTTGGTATAAACTGTTGCTGAGTTATTGTGGAAAAATAAACTCAAGTATTTCTTTATTCTTTTTAGTGTTCATCCGCTGCAGTCCACTTTGCTACAACTCTTTGTGTATATAATACAAAGAGTATCAAACTGTTGCTGGACTATAAAAATGCGCTATGAATTTTGATTGTAAACTTGAATAATTTGCAACGTGAATCGTGCATTACTTCTCTGTTCTTTTTCTACGTCACAGACTTGTTCACATTTAGGGTAGAGCTCTCTTTTCACAACAAGCGTTTCGATAAAGTCATAAGAATTTATTAATTCGTATATCTCTGTCCAGTCCAGATAACAACTAGAAGTCAATTCTAAACTTTTTGCTCATTACTGTATATATAGAGAAACACTGTCATCTACAGGATGTAAATAAGTTTCGTTAATACTTTCTCATTAAAAACACTCAAATATGATTTCGTAATCACAGCTTTTATATAATAACGTGATTTGTAAGTGTATATATATAAGCTGGATATACATAAATATTCGCATGCTATTGTGCGGTTACTGTGAGCAGAGCTAGAACACATTATTGCAATTTTATCAATTACTGAATATTTTCATTTATGTAGCATTCCTATAGATGTTTAATTTAGTCTGTCCGCAGTAGGTCAATAATTGTGTAAATTGTTATCAATGAGGGATTGAAAAGCTATAATACAAGTGAGTGAGAGGAATGAATAAACTGAAAATACAGTAGCAACATAAACATATCCGTATACATAACTACAGAATTAATTAGATATTTGAATGATATCAATATGTTCTGGGCACTTATATGGATGGATATAGACATGCTACTAATTGATATAAGTCAATCGTGTGTCGACAAGCTTCATTTGAGGTTTCCGAAGCCATTTGACAAATATGTGTGCAAAATACAGGAAAATAAATGATGAATAAATATCGAATACGCAACATTCCATATGTTAGGTGTAGAAGAA
Source organism: Glossina pallidipes (assembly GCA_000688715.1). Taxonomy (NCBI): domain Eukaryota; kingdom Metazoa; phylum Arthropoda; class Insecta; order Diptera; family Glossinidae; genus Glossina; species Glossina pallidipes. The sequence goes on from KK499776.1 coordinate 1,138,040, forward strand.
AGTTCTCTGTGTCGAAATTGGTCGCTTTATAAAACATACCGAATGCATACATTTCGCTCGCCATTTTTGATGCAGATAACTTTGGCAAAGGTATTTGTGCAATATAAACACCAGTTGTGTGACAATATAAAGGAATACAGACCAGCAAGCAGCTCTTGAGGCATTGCATGCTATTCAGTTTTAAACTGAAAAATAAATGCGGTTGAAGCGATTATAATAATTAAGTTACCGCAAGGGGCAAAGCCCATAAAGTTAGAAAGCGGCCTAGAAAGATGAACATTCTGGGGTTTCCTAATAATGAAATTCAGAATTGATTTGAATTTCAGTTCGACTGCACAAGGTGAAGAAATTCACAGAGAGAGAGAGAGAGAGAGAGAGAGAGAGAGAGAGAGAGAGAGAGAGAGATCGCTGTAACCTAACCGTGGAGGTGACGTCTGCTTACATTCGTTAAGATACTGTAGAAAAGTTATCTTCATCAAAATGTTACCGGCGATGAAAATCGGATCCCGTACGACAATCCTAAAGGAAGAAAAAAAATGGCTTGATCCAAGACTACCATCCATATGTCTTGTGAAGCGGTATATTTATGCCCAGAAATTGCTACTGTGTGTTAGTTGTTAAGTCCTATTGGAAAGGAGTCATCTGCCACGATTTTCTACAGCTTAAAGGTAAAACTGTCTGTAAAAGACTGTAAAACTAGTATCAAGTACACCTATGCGAACTAAGTGATTCGGTTGCGGGAGAAAGAATATGTACAGGCGAAGAAACAAATGATTTTGCTACAAGAACACTTTCACCGCATGCAGCAAAACGAACCACAAAAATGATGTTCAACTTGAGCTGGGAATCTCTCCCACCTACGGATTACTCCCCCGACTTGGCTTATTCTGGTCAACACTTGTTCAGATTGATGCGGTCAGATTTAACGAATCAACGGTTCACCAAATGTGAAGATGTGCGAAAGTGGCTCGGTAACTATTTCACTTCGAAATCGTCAAGTTTCTACGTAAGTTGACCGACTAATTGGTAATTCTTTGTGTTGTATATGTTTTAAATGGATTTGAATGTCAGCAAAAAACCACAGAACCTATTTCTACATCTAATGCATATATTTGCCTAAGTACTTGATGTTGTAATTTCAAAAAGTTGCTATTGACAAAAGAGATAATCGAATTATAAGTGAAGCAACGTAAGCGACGGCAAGTGAACTCACGTAAAGGTTTTAGTTAGTAGTAGCAGTTTGAAAAGTTGTAACTTTTCGCTCTAAGGAATCGCTTTGGTGTCGTGAACGAGAATTGATGGGTTTTTTCTTACTTGTAAGTTTCTATAAATTCAAAAAACTATTAGTAATTTAAACAAGTCCTAAACACTTTATCTACCTATCATAGCCGAGTTGGATGCATAAGAAAGCAATATCTTCCTGCTTATTTGCAAAGATAGTGCTGGCGAACCGAGATGGATGGTGAATAATGGACATGCTACGATATCCAAAGCCCAAATAAGTATGATGCAAATCGGGCTAAATACTCATAACGCGCCCACTCGAAAGAAGCAATTAAGTTTTAGGTAATATGAGTTGCGCCAATCGAACCAAGCCCCTAGGGAACATTGCAACTGATGTAACTGACTCGCCAAAATGGTGCAATAAGCCAAAGATCTTAAAAACGCATTTCTAAGCATGATGACGTCTGGCCTCACATGTCAAACCTCACCCCTATGATATTAGCAGCACCAAACTGGAAAGTTCTGCACTTCCCGTAGTATACGCCAGACACTATTTCGTCGAATTAATAGTGATTTCAATCCAACAGTACTTCGATACTTACAAAAAGTGACTCCCATTGTAGGTAAACCCAAAAGGCGAATTGTTCCTTCGGGACAAAATTTGGCGATGGATAATACCTTGAATTAAAATTCATTCGCCGTTGTATTGAGGTAACCTTCACTTTTCTTAAAAAGAAAACTCATCAAATTATTCGAACATCTCGCGCATTTAATGTGTAGTGAATTACTCTTTACTTGACGTAGTTATTCAACTCTAATTAAGTCAATAGTATGCGTGTCACGATTTGATTGATCAGCTACTACTCAAAAAGTTTCCTGAGTTAATTTTACCCTTGAACAATGCAGCTCAGTATTCGATAGATTTGGCTTTGTGGCTCAACAGCAGGGAAATTAATTACTATTCTTTTGCTTGTCCTTCTCCTCCAATTACTAAAGAAGATTGGATTTAACTCTTTCAAAGCTACAAAGATACCCAAAAAGAAAATGCGGCAGAGAAAAAGATTTTGATTAAATTAAAAAAGCTACCGAAATGTTAGACGACCGTTGGTTGAAGAAAATCGAATTTTACCAAAAAAACTAAAAGTTTTTCCTTCTCAATTAGGAGACGCCCTTCCATATTGCATTGACAGCAAGACAGCTCACATGGAATACTTGTTGTGAGCAATTATTTTCTTACACACGAAGAAAGCAAGGAATCAACTTTATTTACTTATGGTAAATAGCCAGAAGAAACAGAGCTTAATTTGGATGATGGCAGCTATTTGGATGACATTTTGAAATCTTTAAATATTTAAAACATCAAAACCATCAAGCGTATTAATCTCAATATAATATCATAGCGAATTCTGAAAATGAATCAAAATGAAATGGAAGTAAAAAAATTTATTTACGCATTGAACGACAGACAAATGGTAAATTGAACTATTGAAGACTATGTATATATATATATATTTATATATGTATTATATATATATATATTTATATATATATTATATATATATATATTAATGTGTCTGCTTTAATGCATTTGTAGTAGCCTTTGTATGAGAGTTTATAGATGGAGTTTGAGTTGAATTTTATTACAGAAGTTCACAAGTGATGTGCCATATAAAATACTCTTATTACAAATGAACACTGTGCGAATTAAAGTATTTAAGTAAGTAAATTCGTTTATTTTTTTGTTTATGAAGTCAATTAATAAACAACTCAGTTATTAGTGGTTACGTTAGTTGGGTATGAAAAATTTACAAAAAGAGACTCCAGTTGCAATAATGCTGTCATATGCACAGCAGTTCGGTTTATATTTCATGGTTGATTAAGTTAAACACTGTAATGCGTAAGCATAAAAATATCCATAAGCCTACATAATCAAACACAAAGGCAAAACGCCATCCAATCCAGCTTTATCTCTAAGGCATAGTGTGCGTGTCTGAGAAAACATAACATATATACCCATTCGGTTATATATATATATATACATATATATATATATATCCGTAATTGTTTTTGTTTAATGACAAATATTTATAGCAGAAAACCACATCTGCCTCTATCGCATGTGCGTATCTCTTTGGATGTATGTTTGCAATAATATCGTCTAACTACATACACTTGCTAGTGTTTATGAAACAAATGGTTTTGCTTGGCATCTAGGTTGATGTTATTATTGTTGTTACATTTATGGTGGATGCATATTACCCCTTAATTACTACTTGAACAATTTTCATGTCCGCATTAAGCATTTGCTTAAAGTCATTTACTGTTACAATCAACTCGTGACATAATCATACATAACAGAGATTTTGATAACCACAAGCACCTGCACAATACATATATCCATGCAATTATATATATAATATTCCATATGATTATATATCAAGTACTTCCAAAAATTTTAATCATTTTTTCACTTGAAAAAGACATTTATTTATTGAGAACAGTTAGTACCATGTAAATATCAATCAAACTATTTTCCATCCTTTGCGGCAACATTTTACTATGTTTCTGGCACATGGCGATATCGTGTCGAAAGAATTTATATTGGTTTCGCAGCGATCCACCCACCGAACCATTTTCGCACTTTTTTAGCTTTGCGGACCCGCGTGTCAGGCAAGCCCTGCTGCACCAGGAAAAGTGATGATCAGAAGGCTGAGGCAGGTCTGCTGAGTGCGCTGCGGGTGGCAGAACTTTCCATTCGAGCTGCAACGGTGTATACTTGACACCTCTTACAACAAATGGCCAAAAAGTGGCATTTGCAGTCAATTCATGTCGCCACTTTTAAACCGTTGAAACCAAAACCGACAATTGGGATGTGATGGAGCAGAATTACTATAAGCCTATGAAGATCTTTGGTGGTCTTCGGAAGCAGATTTTTCCAAATAAACAACAAAAGTGATGTATAATTGTGCAAAAAAAGAAGAAGAATTTTAGACGTTCCATGATTAGTGTCGGCGTATGTTGGATAAGTCAACAATGCTAAATGGAAAGCTGTTGCTTTAGATAGAGGAAAGTCGAAACAGTATCGAATTCAAACGTTATGTACTTGAGTGTTTTTCATTTCTTTATCATGTTTACCTGTGAAAATCACTGATCGAAGTTTTTGCAAGCACCTAACAGTTATATGATAGTACAAACGCACGCGCACGCATGTACATATAAACATGCATGCATTTTGCTATTACAGTTAGAATCTTCCAAAGATAATATAACCCTGACTACTCTTGATGATGCATTTCCAGTATGTTACGATGAAGACGTTTTTTAAAATCGAATGTCCCAAGTCGCGTTTGCGCAGCTTTCCGTTTTCGGCATTGCTCTATCACACGTTTCAATTAATATACTGCGCACTTCGCGCACAAGTTGTTTCAATGGATCATTCTATGTCCCGCGAGAGGACATCACCGTCTTCAACATTTCCCTATCGAACGATCACGCGTTCCATTTAGATTAAAAATGTCGAACACTTCTATTGGTTCTTCCCTTTCACTCTTTAACATGCTGGACGATGAGTTGATATTCAAAAGTAGTCTTCACTTCAATCTTGACAACAGGGTGTCACTTTCGAATGTGATGTCAATCACGAATCTTACATATACTTTCCCATGGGTGTCCTCATTCGACTGCCCTGCGAAGCTGTCGTGAGTATCCGTTACCATATCTTCCAACGGAATTCAACCTAAGAGTGACAACATATCCGTTTCGCCTTAACTCCAATGCTGGCGTGTTGCCGAATAAACTTCTACACAGTTTCCTCGGCAGTGCTAGGTCAACCCTTGTCAGTTCAGTAAATATTATCGATGTTTTAATTATTTTTAAGATGTCGGTTTAATTGTGACAGCTTTTCCTTTAATCCGTGGATTAGGTAGGCGCTTTCTCTCCAGACCTCCGGATTGCCACCCATCTTCCGTGGTTCTTTCTGCTATTTTCTTGAGTCTACCTTCCATCTTCTTAGATGAGGTTTATTTTTTAGACATCTTTTTCTTTAATGTTTGAGCATTCGGTACGCTTTACTTTTAAGTACTACCTCAGTGAGTTCCGTCTGAACGTTTTTACTTACCTGTTGAGATTCGCCCTTCGTTATTGGTGTTGCTACTGCTGCTGCTGCTAAGAATTAATGGCTACGACTTTCCTATGTTCCACAAATTGTTGATACAAAACCGTTGTCTTAAGTTACAACTTCCGCTACTGCCGCGTTTATAGCGAACACTTTGTTGTAACTCAATTTAGCGAACGCCTGTTATTGCCACGTCTTTTGTAGCCTTTTACACATTCGCATTTGTTCTGGTCAGTGTCGTTTGTATCATTTTTATGTTCATGGCGAAAGGGTTGACGCGACTGCGTTGTTGGCCATGTTGCCTATTGATCGTAATTGCTATTTTAATTTTACCCGTTGTAGTTGCTGCCGTTTATGTTGATGGTGTTTGTATTATTACTACTTTCGCTGTATTTATTGTTACCGCTGCCACTGCAATACCTGTTGTTGTTTGATTACTTGTACCTTTGTTTTTTTTGTACTGTTCTTGTGTTCCTTTATAGAATTTTTTGCGTATATGTTTGTATTTGTGTATTTTTTTGCTATTGTACTTGCTGCTATTATTGTTACAACATACCGACACAGTACGCAAGCATATACACGTAGGTATTTAATTTATGTAAGTTGACTACGTTTGTGTATGTGTGTGTGTGTGTGTGTGTGTGTGTGTGTGTGTGTGTGTGGGAGGGGAGGGGGGGGGTGAATCAGTAGGCTGACCACATTTTTATTATTGTTTATAGTAATCTTCTAGAGTTTATTGTCCTTCTAATTATTGTGGTGTGATACTAAGTCGCTGCTGTTTGTTTGCTATGGCTTTTAGGTAACGTACACTGAGCTGTTTCTTATGAAAACAAATTGTGTCTGAAGTAGGTTTTGGAGGTTCGTCAATGAAAGCAACAATCTTAACATCTTCTTTCTCAACCGCCATCTGCCGAAGAAGGGGAAGTACAAAAAACAAATAAGAGAAAGAAAAACTTGGACATATTATCTAAGGGAGATTTCTTGTAGCGGTTCCTCTCCACCGCATAAAGTAATCATTTTTTCATATGTTGCGAAAAACCATGTGTTGTAGCAATTTGTTAAGATTCTGAATATTTGCTTTGGTCCCAATCTATCGCACGAAAACAAATTTATTTGCACATCATTCGAGTTATTTTTTTTGATTTTTTCGGAGTCTACATTTTTTTTACTTATCGCGATAAAATGTGGGCCGCAATAAACATGTTCGATAGCTATCAATGCTGAACGCTCCCTGTCGCATGTAGTTATATTTATTTAATTAAAATAAAAAAGAGTTTACACCCAGCTTGAAGCGACTTTTGCACTGTCGTATATCTGTACTCTTTTTGTTCCCAAATGTGATAGAATTAAGTCGATCGTGCGATACGTCTTGATCCATCATGAAATCGGTTTTCTTCATTAAGTTTTTGCATTAATGTGAAAAAATATTCCAAAAGTTGCTGTCAATCGAAGAGGAATAAAATATATGATACACGTGCTGTCCTTTGCTACTTTTGAATGGCAATAATATGCCTATCAATAAGTATCTAAAATGTATTGGCAAAGGGTAACGTAAAAACTAAACGCCAGCAACTTGACTTAGAAAGCAGCAAACTCCATTGGCTAATTCGTATAGAATCTCAACTTAATCTAAGAAATGAATGCATTTTATGCAAGAGAATGCGCTAAGCCATTTGGACCTACGACATACAATTGTGGGAAATAGAAAATAATTTTAACATTGAAGTAACTTAAAAATATCAACCTAAGGCTCCACATCTTATTGTTAATATCGCATAATTCGTAGGTTCGTAGCAGCGAAATTGTTTACAATGACCTGGGGTTTCCATTCATTTCCATGCATTTCTTCAAGATATCTTGTCAGACTGACTGCGATCTCTCGGACAGCAGGACAATTGAAAAGGTATCCCATACTGGATTTGTCATTTAGAAATTAGTTAATTTTTGTTCCTAGAATTATTTTAATGAATTTTCAAGCTTTTTTTGCTGCTTCCATTGCGGGACAATAATCGCTTTTACTTTTCCCATCTTGCTATAATATTTATTTATAATCTTTTTCGATATGTTAGAGAATAAAAAAAAAATAAAAAAATTTGATTGAAACATGGATTAAATCACACGATAAAACTAATGATAAACTATAGAATGAAAAAAGAATTATTTCTCATGTTTTATGTCACTACATGTGCTACAAACTTGAATAGCGCAGTGACAACTAGGAAAATTTACTTTACTTTAACAAACTTGTAATGGAATTTTTAACGATAATCGTTAACTCGCAAAATGGGAGGTAAAAGAGAAAGAGAAAATGTAAACTCGATAGCATATTTATGAAAATGTCTATGCTTTAGAAAGGATATACAATGTACATATATATATATATATACTTTGGTGGATAATGCGATTATGTTTATTTTGTCAATTTGCTTGAGAAATTTGTGTAAATGTAAAGCTTCAAGTTTAAAAAAAAACTCTCTCCCTACGATATTCAATACACAGTTGATTTAGTCATTTTTATATATCCATCCATCACTGTGCCGCATTTCATATTTCCAGAATCTTCCAAGTCACGAATTATAAGAGAGCTAAACTTTTTATTAATTTTCATATTGAATGTCATCTTGAATGTATTCTCTCTTCTACGAGTCAAGGGATGAAGATAATCATAGAAGATGATTAGAGTTTTTTTTTCACTCATTCATTATTGGCCGATATCGCAGTGATAATTACCATAATATATATATATAATATATGTTTATTATATCCATAAGGACACAAAACCTAAAACAAGATAGAAGATCTTCATCGAAAAATAACATCATTATGAACATATCGCGGTGCCAGCATGACTTGAATTCTATTCCGCTAAATAAAAAATTAACTTAATCTCTTGCATGTCAGTTTTCCGATTCTCGTTCATAGCAGAATAGAAGAAGAAAAAACATTTCATTTTAAGAGATGCAATGAATATTTTAATAACTGGAGCAATAACATTTTTTAAGTATCACAATTAATTATGTAACAAATTTAGGAAAAGTTACTATTATTTCTCAGTTGAAATCTTTAAAATGCAGCAAAGACGAGATGAAATTATTCATGTATTAGAAAACAGGTTTTCCTAATAAATCTCTTTATCGAGTTTACTTAATAATGGACAACGGCACTAACTAATTTTGCTTTATAAGATTAAAGTGGGAGAAGAGAAGCAAACGAGATTTAAAACTTTTTAAACTTACGAAAGTAATGAACGTTACGAGGATCATCATGCTATAAAATGTGCAAGGTGTTCAATTAAGAGAAAGATAAGAAACTGCAAGGAAACAAACTTTCTTTCCATACATGGCATAGTAAGATTTGAAGCTAAGGTTAACGATATGGAGATGAAAGGCAATCGTAATCATGTAACCTGAGAGTTGGAGTTTTGTTTTTAAAGATTATTTTATGTATATGTATGTGTACTAGGGATATTGGACTTGCAATTGGATTTTCTTGTAAAATTAATGATTTTAAAAAGCAATATAATAATAAGACAATACATTGTCTATTTCTCAGAATAGCGCACATTGCGATACTTTGCTTTATCCCAATTCCGTGATAAGCGTGATAAGTATGCTTTGTTTTTTTAAAGCAATACAGAAATAGACTCATTTGTGCTATAAGAGAGAGAAAATGCTGCAGACAACAAGCACTCAACGGATGAAGGGTAACACTTGTCACTTTAAAGCTTCGAAATCTTTTACTCTAACGTTCAATTGGATCGCATCAGGTGCAGTCCATAACGTTCTCCAGTGATTGCGCTTAAGTAACTCGTAATGTTCTACACTGTTCTCATCCGACAAAATGAAGAGCAGGAACTTGAAGCTATAAATGTTTGTTAAACAGCGTTGGGGGCATTTTGTCGTCTTCCATGCTTTCGCGTAAAGTCTATGGGTAGTAGTTTGGTTCAGAGCTTCCAACCACAGTCAATAGGTAATTGCGATAGCTTTACTCTCCAAATAAAAATCCAACATTGCCCACATTTTTAGGAACTATGTCAGCAGGATGTAAACAAAGCCGCTCGACTCGTACTTCCTTATTCTAAGCATAATCACCGATAGATGACTAACCGTACATTTCCGCCAAGTAAAAGTGAAATCGGTCTTGTTATCCGTTTACACGTTTGATATGACGTGAAGTATATGACGTATTTATAATCTACCCTGCAGCAGATCACTGAGCAGAGTATAATGTAACGGTATATAGCGAACATTTTTTAATATTAAAGAAACATGTCAAAGAAAAATGTACAGAAAATGGAACAAAATATTTCTTGCAAATTCTTTTATTCAATTTTCCAGAACATAAGCAAACGTCGTTGACCTATAAGAGAAGACTTTATTTATTTTTACATTTTTATTAAACTTATTCATTAACCGATATCGTTAAATTGCTTCGTAACAAAATTCTTGAGACATTACATGGAGATAAGAATTTTTATATTAAAGGATTTTGTTAAAAATTTACCTTCAATTTGCTTTACTTTTTAACGCTACACTGTTTTTGTTTTTTTTTTTACATTTCTGTTTATGATTTTCGTTGGTTAAGAAAGCAGTTTTAAGACGAAATTGAATATCGGAGAATTTTGTTGTCACTTTTACTTCAGAACACGAAAACTGATACTAAGCGACAGGAACGATGACAAGCGAACGTAATAACAAACTTTATGGCCGCTTCAATGACGATGAAACCAGCAGCCAGGGCAACTAAAATCCATGTCACATGAAGTATATTTTCATTAGCAATCTTGCACATCTCCCACATTCATCGTAACTCCATAGTAATTTCCTACTTTTCATTATCATATCGCTAACGAGAGCAGCTGTGTTAGGTTATCTACGAACTTATCCCTTGCTCGACCGCAAAATGTTGCTTCCGAATATGCAAACACTCCTAATTTTTCATTTTGGCAATTTTGAGCAAAAGGAACTAACAGAAATTGTTTTTTAAATATATCTGATGTGCATTATAGATCACAGTATTTATCTGAGCTCTCCTCAAAAACGTCAATTTTCTTGCATGAATGAAGCGAATGAAATTCCAGAAATTTGTACGATCTCCCTCTCTATTAATTTGCAGCATTCCCACACCCAAACCTGTTGCAGCCTGTTCTAACTACGCGCATCCAAAGGGCATTCAGAGGCATCATTTCAAAGATTGTTCGGCTACCATACCAGGTATACTTTGCTTCTTATAACCTAATTTTATTTCAAGGTGTGGCATGAGATGACAAAAATTCACTTCTTGTCAAAGACTTTTGCCTTTCTCTTGTGTGTCAACCGTCAAGCGCAGTTTCTTTTGTCAAGTGCGATCCCGAAGAGACATATAAGTTAAATCGCAAGTGATGGATCCATAAAGCAATTATAGCTTATGCATACATAAATTGATTTCTATATTTCAAAATTGTAAAATAAAAAGTCCAAAGTTATAGAAACGCGAATTATTCAATGCAAGCCATTTTTAGTCCCTTACTAAAATCGTTACAACGGATACTTTTCCCGCTGCTCCTCGCTTTATAGTTAAGACTGTCCTTAATAAAAACATAACCTAAAGCAGATATGTTGAAACTCAAAAAGTTTACTTTGCGAAATTCGTTCCTTAGAGGTGGAGAAGCGCCAGTTCGATTCCGTCCAAAGTGTAGTGTACTGCCGTACTGTAAGTGTCGTCCCGCTGTTTCCTCATTCATTTTAAGTAAATGTAAAATGATAATAAAAGCAATTTCGCACGCGACCATTTATAGCGCAATGATACACAATAGCAGGGAGAAGTTACTTACTTGACGGCATTACTGCTCACGGGCCACAATAGATTGCGTTTGTGTTTAATAGAAGTCAATATTAGTTATAACGATACAGTTAACTATGCGTAGAATTAATGAATTAATTAATAAATTAATAATAATATAAATAAAGAGCAATAATAATAACGAAAATGATAAAACTAATAATGAAAATGATATCAAAAGATTTCAATTAAATTGCATTGAAGCACCAAAGCACACAAATATTTAAAATATTTCAAGTGAAATATTTTGAGCAAAAGTATGTAAAGAAATTCCAGTGAAAAGAAAAAAACTTTTACTTTTCACTGGCAACGGGTCCTCAAGGCAGGCCATTAAACTGACAAACAATAAAACAAATGTATGCCAATGTTTATATATAAATATATTGTTCTTGCAGTTGTTGTTTAACTTACACTCATAAAAGTTTGCAATTGAAACTTTTATTTTATGTGCATGTGGATGTGCATGTATGTATCTGTATTTAAAATAATATAAATAAATATGTACGCAGTTGTTTTTGTTATTTGGTTGCCTGTTTTTATTTGTACTATTTTTTTATTTTTTTTGTTTCTTTTGTTGCTTGTGTGTTTATTTTGTTGTTGTTGTTGTTGTTTTGTAACAAAACAACAAAATACAGAATGTTATAACACAATATCAACATCTGTTACAACATTTTTGAAAAAAAAAAAAAGAAAAAAAATTGAAACCAACACATTCGAACAATAAAGCATTTATATATGTACATACACATTCATATGTATGAAAATAAGTACGCGTGTACAATATAAAATAATTGTATAGAGAACACCAGAGTGAAACACCATAAATTTTTTGTTTTTTTTTTTTTTTTTTTTTTATAAAATCAAATATATTTACGCTTGTTTGTTTGTTTGTTTGTTTGTTTGTAAGTGCGTATAAGTGCTTGAAAAACAACAAGTAGTCTTTTTGAAATTCGCTCACATGCTCCCATGCGCTTATAAGTGATGCACTCAGATGAATGAGTTTGTTTTATACACATAGTATCTCTTCCACTATTTACAAACTAACCTACTTATGCATGCTCAATATCACACATACTCGGCAGGAATGGTGTTTGTATTGCGGCCGCTATTAGGTTCCCGTTACTATTGCTTTTATAATGCTATTTCATTGTTGATAGTGTAGATTTTCAAATACATGACAGATCGCTATTTTATATTAAAACGAAATCCTAACTAAATAAGACATAAATATATTTGTACACAGTTATCCTACAAAATACATGATATAAAAAACAAGAAGCGTAACCTCATTACGTCTATATATGTACGCACTCACATATATGTGCGGTAAGTATGCCTTTCCTTGGCCCATGCAAAACTTCAACCTAATCGACCGCATTTACATTTACAAATATATAGCTATAGCATTCCCTCATTTAATTATATATATATATATATATATATACATATGTCATATGTACATATGATAAATGGTTTGTTTGCATTGTAGCTCGCGTTGCGTAGCATGTGTACACTTGTTATAAGCATTGTTTAGCTCATGTGTTTACTAAAAGGATTCTATCTGGCTATGTTCACGAATCAATTATTGTGAAAGATTCGCTTGTGTCATATTTATTCAATTTCTTATTCTATAGTTTTTTTTATTTTGTTTCATTAACATCCATGCCTTTCAACATTTGCCGGTTATCGGTATCATTCAAAGATCTTTGACAATAAAAGCGTCAGAAATGTATTTTAGTAAATGCCATAAATAAATATAAGCTTAAAAAGAGAAAAGATACGAAAATAAGCCCAAAAGGGGACTTAGTGTAAATCGATTCTTTGGTGGGAGAATACACTTGCACGTTGTTCTTAATTTTATACAAAAACGATACATTTTAGATATTAAGCGGTAACGAATGCTACTTTGCTCACTACATTTTAAATAAAAACTGACTTAACATATTTCTAGTTCTTGGTAAAAATATTGAAATTAAATTTGCGGATAACGTGGCACATATATATGTTAGCCTAAAAAGTGATCGAATTCTTCATGCATATTCTTCGCTTAAACGCAATAGACTCTTTCCAACGAATCTTCAGTCCATGCATTCCGTCTCGGGATACGAAATCCCGTAAGGTCAGCGGCGACTATATGTTTCTAAGTGCACAAAAATAGATAAAACAAATAAACACGCTATAGTGAACCACGACCCGTCATTAAATATCTTACTTCACCCCACAATTACTCATATAAAGACTTTTTGAAATAAGACATTATATGGGAAGTGATCGAAAAATTGATTCGATTCAAACCATATTCAATAACGTTTTTCCCTGGATCAAAGCAGATCAGTGCACCAAACTTCATCAAAAGATCTCAAGAATTGACCTCTGTAGGTTGAACACAAGCGACCAAGACAGACAGACTTAGGCAAGCTTAGATTCAGAATAATTTTGTGAATCTACCGGTATAATAAAAGGTGGGTCTACCTCAAGTCTTTCTGGGTGTTGTATACATTCGCACAAACTTAATATACCCCTATATCACAAGTGGTGTACGATATAAATAGATCTACACTGTAGTCGAAGAAAACCAAATCTAGTCATTAGAACGGATTGTTAAACAACTTGTAATACAATTTGCTCACCGAGGCAGTGTCTTGTGTTGCAGTGGCTAGCTTTTAGTGCAGAAATCCCTGGATGTAGGCTCGCGGCACTTCACTTCGAGCCGATTTAAAAAAATAAAAAAAAATAAAACAGAGATATAAAATTATAGGAAGATTATGTTTTGATGTACGGAATTTTTTTGTTTTTCTGTCTGACGCATATATATAAATAAGATGCATACCAACCGCCTCAGGAGCGCACTTCATATAAGCTTCGATATGAAAAATATGGACTTTCAAATAGTTAGTTCGATAACTTGACACGACTGCATTTGCAAAATGTAATCAAATAATGTAGCTCTTGGCAGTCGTTCTTGATGACGACTTTCAGTTCCATAGGCACGCGATTGTGCAATTCTTAATCTCTTTGATTCATTTTGTTGTGTGCTTTCTATTTCATTTTGACTTGCACACGATTATCTGTATGATATAACTGCCTCGTGCTGTGTACTATATATGAAAAATTCAATAGAAATCGGCTTAAATACACATACGTCTCCTCATCGGCTCCCCTTAGTCGTATGAATCTTGTCTTGTGTGTTTTGTTGGCATTTTTGAAAACGTGAAACTTCGTAAGATTCAGGTGAAAGATCAGAATACTTTATTTCGACATTAGTCCCACCTATCACCGCAACAATTGCTTCTCTTTCAATATTTCTTTATACTTCTTTGTTAATTAGTTTTCGCAAAACAGCTGCGCATAATTCATTTTTTGAAAGCCTCAAAGGTAAAGAAGCATTTTTTGCAAATGCATTCCCGCATTCCCGCGAAGGAAAATTTTTGCACATATTGCTGCGAGCTTGGATATTGCAAATAAGAAGAACAAGAGGAAGAAATTTTATAAAACTTTAGAGAGCTTCTTGCACACAAATTGTTGTTCAGCATAGATTTGTTTAAAATTAAAATTAAGATTAAAAAAGTGGGTGGTACGAAAATCGCGCATTTGATGAAATGCCTCAGCATGAAAGCTAACCGATTGCCCATGCAGACGAGTTCTAGAAATAGTAAAAGCAAATGAGGATTCATGATGCGGCAGACGATTGTCGAAAAGACTGACAACAATTTGGAGAAGAAGGGATTAAAACGAATCCAAAAATGCTACACAATGAAGTTGGGTTAGGGTATATGAACAAAGTATTTGTGGAAGGCAAAGTTAATCGAGCCGAAAGAGTTGAATCATTGAACATTCAAACAAACTTATGATAACCAGAAGGAGAATTATAAACAAAAACCTATGCCTTCTTAAAAAAATCACAACTCAGAGGTGTCAACTTAATGAACTCAAAAGGAGCCGAGTAAAAATATAAAATCAGAAAAATCACTTTACGTAACAGTCGCTTGTTAGTAGAATCAAGGAAATATTGTAATTCAATAAAAATGCAATCTTTGCTAAACAAATACAAGTGCATAAAATATAAGATGAAATTTTAAAAGAATTTCAATTTAAGCTTAAATCGATCTCATCGAACGGAATCTGTCTATGTTGTTACTGTAAGGCGAGCAGGACATCAATGTATTGCAGTTGGCAATCGATTGGAAGGACATTACTTAGTTACGGTCAAATGATCAGCAAATTGGTTAAGCTGGTTTTCGCATTAGCCTTTTTGTGTGTTTCTTTTTATTTGCCAGTAAACCTATAAATTGTCTACGACATTATCGTTTTGGATGGAAAAGCCTTACAAAAAGAGAGATAAGCATGGATTTGGAAGGATGCATGTGCATAAATATTAGCCTTAAATTAAAGCGTAAGCCTCGTATACGAAGTTCGAGTGACATTATGGTTAAAAAGGAAAATCAACATAAAATCTGCCGTTCGTATCATTTAACCGTTTTGTCAACTTTATGGTTTTCGCTTTTCCCGTTGAATTCTTTAAAGTGAGCAGCATATTGTGTGCATAAAAATTTCCTCTATTCTGTTCGTAAAGCATCTAAGACTGACATTAACATGTCTGCTCTACTGGTGTGTAACGCCTAAAATTGTGAGTGTTCTGCCTCCTTCCTAACTTTGCTTTTCTTCTTACACGTTACATGCCGGCAAGCTTTTCTTCAACGAACATTTATTATACAATTTATGCTGCATGCACATTAATTACTTGTATGTACCACTCCAGCCTAACCTATGTAACATGAAAAAGTAATGTGACAAAAAGAAAAACATGGATATTTTCTTCTATTTTAGCTTCGCCATCCTAAATAGATGCGCGTTGGGGATGTCCTTGGTTTGTCCTATTCATTGTTTGTTTTCGAGTCGAATTATTATTTTAAGTTCTTTAATGGATTTTATAACGGAACATAAGAATTTATCTTATGCACTTTGATCCGCCTCTCTGTTCGATATATGTAACGGTAAAGTTAAAGTTATAAGTTAGTTAAAGCAGAATTGTGAGCCAAAAAATGATGCAGTAGATGTGCGGGCCACATAACACATTAAAGACAAAAAAAAAAAAAAAAAAAAAAAAAAAAAAAAAAAAAACCAAAATTTATGTAAAAAAAAGCAAGGTGAGTATTGAGTCGAATATTTGTAGGTGTAAGTTTATCATATCTAACAAATAGGGAAAAGCTTGTGTGGCTTTTTCACCTACATTCATACACATTTTTTTTGTATTCTAAATGAAGTTTTAAAAAACTAAATGAGCGCCATTTTGTTCGATAATCATTTTTAATTTTTTGGTGAAACCAATTCAATTAGTCCAGTGTTAGGAGTGTTTCTAGGATTTCTTGGCGAAACCTTGAATCAAGTGATATTTACACGACTCTTTTGAAGTCAGTTTTGCAAAATTAAGAGGATTTTGCGGAGAACGAAACAAATGGTAGACGGATGGGCAAGGCCCCGCTACGCGAGTTCCCTCAATATTGACGAAGTCATTAAAAATTTATCTAATTTGACATTGTCGTGACTGATCAGCTTTAGACGCTTTACCTCAATTGCGGCATCTAATTTAGGGTCCATCGTACGGCCAGGTTGAGTCATTTCCAATACTGGCACAACTACAGAAGATTACTCTATGTCCTGGCCTAAGATATTTTCGCACGTTATCGTTCGTTGTAAACCACATGAATCCATTGCAAGATGGATGGAGCGAATCGCAGGTGGAAAGCCAATCAATTAAATGATTCAATACCAACTCATGTAGTACGAAAATGTAGACTTTTTTTTTGAACCCTGTCTTGCGCAAATGGTTCAAAACTCAACTTTAATCAGTGTTTAGCTCGCAGGGAGTTCGGGCAAGGAAATATTCCAGTGTTCGAGATGCGAGGTTTTGACAATAATTTGTTATGAATTGTAGAATACTTTCAACATTGACAGCTTATAGAGGTTTACTTTTATAAAAGCTCATCTTTCGAAGGGGACATACTATGCTGGATGCGATTAATTATTTAACATCCTACACAATACATATGTAGACGTGAACGCAATAAACTGAATTTGATATCTTCAGTCTTCACTTCTTGATATCGTTCATTTACGTAATTTACCAATAGGAGGCGCTAATCAAAAATTTCAATTTCTTTAGATAGGATGCAATAAATCATAATTGCAATGAAATCTAAAATAGAGAACACAGAAATCTCTGTACGAATATTTTTACATAATTTAGAAATTGGGTCACGCTTGTTATGTTGCAATAAATTTTATTAAGTCAAAGTTAGATAAACACTTAAACCGTATTATGATATTTGCCTGTTCAAATAATGAAATTTCAATTAAATATGAATTTTATTTTCATGAGGAGGGAGAGATCGCTTTTAACTTAATAAAACACAATTGCAATTAAAAGTTCAAAATTTCAAATCAAGTATTTTTTAAATGATTCATTGAAAGTATTACTCACAACACTTCTCCACAAAGAGACTTATTTTTTGGATGTCGTCACACGAATGGAAGTCCTGCTCGGCGAGACAATAAACCATCGATTGTAAAATGTATTAATCGGAAGTGTGTGTGTTTGTGTGTATGTGTGTGTGTGTGTGTGTGTGTGTGTGTGTGTGTATGTTAAGAACACATTGTAGTTTATAAGGGATTAAATTTCATTACGCCGAAAATATTTCCCCCAATTTAATCGGATGCTGTTGAGACGGTCTCCTTTGGGTGATTTCATTTAATTGGAACAAGCCATAACAGAACACATCTACCTGACCGAACCAAACAGGATTGACAGGCTTGACGTTGGGCTGTATCGCTTATGTTACAAGTTCGCTTAGTCCGTATCATGACGATTTACGCGTTGGATATCGTAACACCCATTCACCATCACAAGCACTGTTTATTTGGCATAAGGGTCAACATCTTTGTTTTTCTAAAAAATATGTTTACGTTGTGAGCTGTGCTAGTACTACGACTTGTTATTGTTATCAGGGATATCCAGCCCCCCTCCCGAAACCACCACTTTGGATCAGTATGTCCACTACACATGAAATCTGCTATCTAATTACGAATACATTATTTAAAAAGTTGATGAAAAGCAATAGGAAAGCAAATCGATTATCTTTCAACTCTATCCAGTTACTGGACATTTGATCGAACTTAATAAACCGGGTACTGCTGGACATCCGGAATGTATATGCAGAATAACATCATATGTACAATCGCTACAAATTTAACATGCGAGTAGTCAAAAATAGTTTTCGAGCTTCTTCCAATTCTGTTATTTTACGTATCTATGAAGAAATATCAAAAAAAAAATATCTTGGAAGAATTGATTTCTTTCACATTCCTTGGGTAAATTAAAAACCAGATGGATATTTGTGTTGCTGTTTTGCTTTGTTTTTCTAAATTATTCAAACTGTTCGAAAGACAAGTTTTATGAGATAAAATTCTTGGATATAAGAATCATTTTCACAAACAATTTAACACTTAAGTACTTAAAAGTGTCCTAAAGAAATATTTTATATTCATTCGAACAAAAGCCGTGTTGTCTCTGTTATATGGTCATAAAAGCCTATTGTTGGCGGCTTATAAAAATCTCTCAAAGACAAACCAAAAAAGACTACGGACACAATAGAGTAAATTCCATAAAAAATTCAAAGAAACGGCGCAATGAAGAAAACAAAGAAAAATTAAAAAGAGAAAAATTTATATAAACAAGCATTTATATAAAACCAGCATAGTAATGGCAACTACAGTCTTTTTCTTTTTTTTTTTTCCTTTTTTCTCAATAAAAAAAATATGTTAACTAATTTAGTTTAAGTAATTTAATGTATATATTATTCATTATAATTTTGATAAGACTATTCATAACGTAGAGAAAGAAAAATGAAAGAGAGAAAAATTTATATAAACAAGCCTTTATATAAAAGCAGCCTAGTAATGGCAAGTACTGCCTTTAGCTTCTTTCTCAATAACAAAAATATGTTAACTAATTCAGTTTAAGTAATTTAATGTATATATTATTCATTATAATTTTGATAAGACCATTCATAATACTAATAGCCGCCTATATGAAAACTAAGCACATCAAAATTCTCACTGAATCATTTTTATATTATACTATAGTATTATTTTGAATCAAGTCTATTTTCACTTCTTGTTCGGTGGGCCACAGCTGAGTTTAAGTTTTATATCTGAATTTTTCCGACAAAAAAAATATTCTATTTAAAAATAAATATACTAGGAATTGTAGAAAAAAAGAGTCCGATAAAAAAAGCAAAGGAAGAAGAGCACTTTACCTGATAATACAAATAAGTCAGTTATAAGTTTAACTATAGTTAACTTGAGAAAACATAAAAGTAAAAAATTTAAAATTAAAATTGTTACATATACATAAATAAGTAGTAATAGTAAAAAAAAAAAAAAATTTAAAAGCCATATACCATAACTGAGAGTGCATCTCGAAGACCACGCAAGAGTTTGGCAACTTCACGTAACTACTCCACTTGGTTTTTATGGCGGATTATGGGCCCGAATTTTTCTTAGATACGATACGATATTGGTGATAGTAATCCGCCTGAGTAGACGAGCTGAGTAGAACCTCGATTACCAA
The DNA here is from genome assembly GCA_000688715.1 of Glossina pallidipes. Lineage (NCBI taxonomy): Eukaryota > Metazoa > Arthropoda > Insecta > Diptera > Glossinidae > Glossina > Glossina pallidipes. Next base: position 1,157,827 of record KK499776.1, read on the forward strand.
GCCATAGTGCGCGGATTCAAATCCCAAGTACGATAGAGTTTGTTTTGGGCACACACCCATTGGTCTGCGGCCACCGCCTTCCTATTTTTTGTCTTTCGTCTCTTCTTCCTGCCAGTCAATGTAAGGTAAACATTCTTCCTACATTTACTCAAATTAAATATTAAGAAACTAAATGAGTAACACATTTCAAATCTAATTAATTGAAGACCTCGAAAATATCATTTACAGATAAAGCAAATAGAATTAGTCCCAAGTGGACCTATGAGATATCTTTGACGTAACAGGAAACTCATTGAAATGAAAGTGTTTAAAAAGCACGCTAAAGGATCTACTATGAAGAAATGATTCCATCGATCTAACCAAATTCGGAGGGAAGCCTGACAACAACAATTTAAAGACCGCCTATCTATGGGTTCTTTCTACTAACTGTGGCGGCGCAACTTTAAATCGCAAAAAAAAAAAAAAAATCACTTGAGTTAACTGATCGAAATTGCATCCACGTTACACCAAAGAATGTTATTTGAAGATATTCAAAAAAATTTGAACGAAAATGGTTCGAATTATGCTACATCCTGTTTTGAAAAATTATGCTCCGAGAAAAAGACTTTCAAAGTTTCAAGTGCTCATGTACTGCTATACAATTATATTTATAAAATCGCATTTTTGGATAATTTGAAATTCTGCCACACCCACAAACCCATTTTAATATCATTTCGGACCGTTTTCATTTACTAATAAAACAAAAAACAATTTTCTGAAAATTTTACAAAATGGTTTTTCACCTTTACACTAAAAAGATGTTTGCAATAAATAAGAGTTCGACTTTCAGTCATGGATACCACAAATGTCTTTTAAAGCGAACGTAAAGTCAGTTTAGTTAATTATCTTTGTCGGATGGAAACATAAAGTAAAAAAAAACTGTCTAGCAAGACGAACAAATTCGAAGAAAAAAAAAAATAAATAAATAAATAAAAAATTGCATACTTTTAGGCATTGGCATGGAAAATGTAATTTATTATTATGAATAATAGCTATGGCGGCTCTAAAAGCAACAATAAAGAATACTGCAACAAACTAAGCAGTTTGAATATCAAGACATCATACTTTTCAATTGTAAAACTTTAGCTGCAATCTGCCTGCAATTCACTCGGCATTATTATTTTTACTATTTCTTTGCTCGATGGCTTCGGACTTGCAGCAAATAATATCCAGTTTGACTTTTGTAATAATTTTTCTTTACATATATATTTCTTAGATATATTCCCGCAACAATGAAAGATGAGAGGGATTTATAGGGGGAGAAAAGAAAAATTTAAATATGAGTGCTGGTTGTAGAAGTGAAAAATAACAAAGCCTAAGGAGAAACATTAAGGTTCAGACAAGTACAATTTTTATTGGATTTTAGCCAGCAACTAGTCTTAAGTTTCGAAGGGGGAAATAGTAAAAACAAAGCAACAAATTCTTAAGAAATAACAGCAAAATGGAAAAACGAGAAAACGAAAACACTGAAAACGATAAGTTGACAACTGACAAACCATGACATGAAGGCAGCAGTGAGGGTGTCAACGGAGCTTAGGCATTATTTGTTTCATAGTTTTGTTTTTTTTTTTTTTCTTTTTTCTTTGTTTTTTCATCATTTGACAGTGCTGAAGCAACTAAAATCAACTAAAATTGATAAAGACCCACTTAATAGGCCATAGCAATGGTTGAAAAGTATGCTTATTTTTATAGAGACGAAGTAATAAAAGAAAAAAATAAAGTACAGAAAAACTTTTAAAGGGTTAAATGTGAGAAATGGTTAAGAGAGAAGTGTAAGTAAGTGGAAGAAAAATAAAAAACAAGACAAAATTATGTCAAGTAAAGTGAACAAATTCTGCCACTCATCCGCGTGCATTCATATGTAACTATATTATATATATATACATATATATATATATATATATATATATATGTATGTATATATGTGTGCGTATTTGTGCATATATTGTGCAAATATATATATATATATATATATATATATATATATATTTGTAAAGAATGAGAGGAAAAATTTAATTTTAATAAAACTGTGTTACGCAGCCAATGTCAACATTAAGTGAAACTGACGTTTTAATTTCAGAGCAACAAAACGTTTATGAACAATGAACATGCACACACATCTACATGCTTAAATTCTTTAAAAAGAATCTGTAAGGTACGTTACAGTATTGATCGACTGTAGACTCACTTTCAACATCTAATTTGGCAAACAAACAAGGATTTAGCAAATATAGTGACCATGTTTTCAGATTATAAAACAAAGATTGGACCTTCAATATATTAGAATCCCGTTAACTGGCGTACTAGAATCAGTGATCTTGTAAAACTCATCAGTTTGGGATAAAGCTCTTAGCGTGCTTGATTATATAAAAGAAACCTATTTATTTTACCGCATCCACGCTCTACGCGTCTCAGCAGCTTGATGTACAATTTTATACAAATCGGTGCCGTCATTATGGTGACTTATTGAGTAAAGAGACACAAGACAAATTGTCATAAGAGCTATGTCAAAACATCAAGCATTGGTTCTTTAGATAAATAGATAGATAGCAGAGAAAAGAATTACGTAAGACAGCTACTAAGCGGCTATGGTTGCTTTAAACTGAAAATATGCCCTCACTTAGTACTATAATTGCGGCTACATGTACGGTACACATATTTCTTATATGTCCGAGAAAGGAGTGAATAAGGCTGTAACATATATTTGGTGAATATTTTCTTCGTGACAATCTCCTGATTCATATTTAACACAATCAATGCATATAGGGCTTGGAATCTTTGCTAGCTCTTATAATACGTGGCATAAAACGTACATGGCATACACCTCCATTTCGTACATCTGAAACCACTCAACCATCCACCATTCACTTACATGCATAGGCAGAGAAGCGCTCTGCCAAACACATTGTTATGACGGTATATATATGTACATTATAAATATACATACATACATATATATATATATATATATATATATAATGTATAGTATGATATGCATATACCTGCAATGTGTTGGCGTAGATCTCTTACAAATTTCTGTGAGATTTTACATCGCAATAGTTTAGCGCGCGTTACATGCATATTCAAATATTGAAATGCATATTTGCACACATGCAACAGAGAGACAGGTTAGAAGTCTTATCTTCTACTAAGTTTTATTACTTTTAATATGTCATCATATAGGAATATTGCGACATGAATAAAAGTTGTAGCTTGTGTTCATACATGTTTATATGTAATGACAGTGTAATTTTTATAAAATATATACATATGTACATCCATTTATACGCCATCGTTCGTTATTATAAATTTTACATTTGTGTAACGGTAAATTTTGTCAAATTACATGTATATTTTGTTTTTCTGTCATTATAGTACCTCTCACACATATACAATAGCAGGAAATACAAAAGCTACGGAAGAACAAGAACAAGATTTCTAAATTGAATTAAAAAATAAAAATGTGTAACATACTTTGCAGAGAATAAAATATTTATGATTTGGTTTAATTAATTTTTTTTTTGTCTTGTTTCATTCCACTAACATATTTAAAGAGGTAACCTCGTATCCGATTGACATTTATTCTCTGCTACAACCGCGCTGTTCAAGACTTTCAGTAAAATTTCATTAATCAGAAGGTGAACTTGCATATAAATCAAGAACCATGTAAGAAAGTTAGTTGCATTCGCCTTACAGCGAATCTTCTACGTTAACCAAAGCAAATAGTTCCATATAAGGCGTGCATGTTTGAGAAATCTTATTCGCCATATGTGTAGGGAGTAGACCTCTATAACAGCTTAAAAGAAGAGTTTTTTGGCATTTCTTTTTTTCATGGAAGGAAAACTAGCGAAATAGTAATAATTAAGAGGGTCGTTAAGCATGCGTTTAAGTATTAGAAAAAAACGAGTGATTTCTAAAAAATAGTGCCAACACCCCCGCCTTTCTCTGGAGACATCTTCAGCTTAAGGAGCTCCGTGTAAGCAAGCAGAGTCGAAATTTGATTGAAAAGAAAAAATTCCTGTACTTTCCGGTATTTAGTGAAACACGTAGCAGTTTTGGGTAACATTGACTTTTGTGCAACTCGCGAGCGTTTGTGTAGAAAAGCGCAATTTTAGACAAGGATTTTATTTTGAAGATAAAGTAAAAAATTCAAATGAAAATTGTTTGAGTTATGCCGCTTGCCGATTTCAAAAAGTGTGTTTCGAAATAAATTCGCTTAAAAGTTTGACACGTGCGCACATGTTTTTTTCTCACAATAAAATTTTATAATTTTTTTTCTATTCAACAGATCCGTTAAAGTATTAGAGAAGCCATAAATCAGCATGTAAAACATGTATGTAGCACGCATGTGTCCTCCCTCTTCCCCAAAAAGCACACCATTTCAGAGCAAATTTTTATCCACATGTTCTGCAAAAAAAAAACTTGATGTTTCGAAAAACTTACAGTGGTCTACTCCCTTAACAAAAGATCTAAATTGAACTAACATTCCATCCATCGTCTATTTAAAAGTGATGGCAATCGATGTTTGTCGAACAAATGTTCAAAATGTTGTTGTTGTATCGACAGCTAAATTGTAAGCTGACATCGCGCTAGTTTTCAGCGCCGTCCGTGAAATTTGCTTGTTTGGCGATAATGGCGATAATTCGTTTTCGTATGTCGATATTGAAATGGTTTATTAATATAACAAACAGTCCATGTGAAGGGCGTATAGCATTTACGAACCGTCACGAAATTTTTGAAGTTTAACCTCGCACTGAGATAAAATTCTGCGACATCGAAACGATACCCTTAAGAAGTCATTTACATAACATAACGGGAATCGAGTATTTCGATTCTTTTCTTTGGAAAAATACAAAAGTTTTCCTCTCTTCTTCTACAAGAAATTCATTAATTTCGTCAAACGACACCTCTGTTGATTGGACTTTGTTTCTCACCAAACTCCAAGACACTTTTAAAATAGCAAATTCGAGCCGATTAATATGGTGGAAGAACGCTCTGGTTTGTGTACGATTAAGAAGTATTTCGGCACAGTATGTACACTATGTTGAAGTTTTCAGTTTTATCATGATTTTTATACCCTACACCACTGCATGTATTATAAGGATATATTAAGTTTTTGCGGTTGTATACAACAAGGACAAGAAGGACCCAATAGAAATAGACCCAACTTTTATTATCGTGATCGATTCAGAAACACTTTCTGAATCACAAAAAAAAAAAAAAACGCGTTAGATATCTTTCCTTGATAAACTGCACAGATTAAACGTGTAAAAAATAGAGATTCATTCGATACCTGAAATAGTCAAGCCATTGAAATTAGTGAAAATATTTTTATAGTTCACGTCCAACTATTGAGTACCTTACACCACTCAAATAACGGCTTTTCAAAATAAGGCTTTATATGGAAAATGGTCGAAAAAGTGGCCCGATCCGAATTTTCTAATTTCCAATTTTGTCCTTAGGCCAAAACATATCCGTGAATCAAATTTCGTCAAAATGTCCTAAGCATTGTGACCTAAAGACAAGATTGACAGGTGGACAGACGAGCTTAGATCGCTTCAAAAAGTGAAGTGCGAAGAATGTGATTATATTTAAGTTGATCTATTCAGAAGTCAACTATTACAGCGACGTTTCTAATACCTTTCGCACTATATACTCTTCATTAGCTGACAACAAAAATTACTAATAAGTGCATATTTTCGGCCGTAAGTCGCTCAAGCGAAAATGGCTACTATAATAGTGCCAACGAAGCAGTAGGATAAATAAATAACAGGACGTATAAACATCAATTAATAGAAGAACGTGTTTAAAATACCCTGAAATGAAATTAACCGCGCTCCACTGAATGGTTATAATGAAAAGCATTGAAAGAAATAAAATGAAGAGATTAGCAGCGAGACTTAATTGAGCTTAAAATCATTATTGTGGTCGTGAAACAAAAAATAAAAGCGAAACCGCCAGAGAAAGAATGCTAGAGAAAAAATTTAAAATTTAAAGAGCCTTGAAATTGTTAAGTGCAACTCGAAATATGCTACGAGTGTTAGCCATTAAATGGATAGCTTAAAAAGTTTCGTTATGAAAGTTTCTCGTTTGGTTTGCTAATAAAACTAAATTAATATTTACTTTATTTTATATTAGAATTCAACCTAATTTCTAATTTATTAATACTTATGATAAAAAATAATATTATTACGTATTTTTACTATTTTCATTTTCGTTAAGTAAATAATTTTAATGTATATATGTAACCAGGTACTATCAGATAGAAATTTGTTCGCTTGTTGTTCGTTTGTTTGTTTGTTTAATGTTCACTTTATTATAAGCAATATCCGATTTAGAAATTTTCTTGGAACAGTAAAAACAAAGTCTAAATTTAAAATGAAATAATGAAATAATATAGGGCAACCTGGCAGCAAAATACGGATAAATATTGAAAAAAAAAAAAAAAAAAGGAAAGAATCTACCCGTAGTAACAGCAACAAATCGTACTAATGAAATGAAAATGGACACCAAGAGTTTTGTGTAAACATAACGGAACGTTGAAGTATATATAAAACTGAAAAATAAATATATAAATAAATGTGAAGAGGTAGTAAAGCGCACACGAACGCAAATATATAAATAAATATGTATTTGCAAAGCCAACTACAAGTACATAATATTCACTATACAGTTTTCAATCTAATGGATATTCGATGTAATAGAGAAGAAAATACTCGGTAGCAAAAATAATGAAATAATCAGAGTATGACCCCTAAATTGTATGTATACACAATTATATATATATATATATATATATATATATATATATATATATATATATATATTAGTTTTACTGCTTTTTATACCTTGAATGCAACCACGGACTGTGTGAATTCTATTAGTATTAGTAACCCAGTTGCCTGCCCAAAATGTGTGTCATAGAAAATTTAAAAAAAGAAAAAATATATTCAGGTTTTATGGAAAATAATTTGTTAATATGTGTGAGAGATACCCTGCTTGGTGGACAAATTGAAAAAAAAAAAAAAAGCGAAATGAAAAACATAAAAAGTCATACAAAACTATCTAAATATTCAAGCATGCATTTTAGGGTAAATAAAAATACAGTAACTAAAATCGACTTTTCGTTCATGAAAGAAAAAAAAAATTGTATAGATATATATGATTGTATAGATATACATATATACATATATACATATATATATATATATATATATATATATATATTTATATATATATATATATTTATATATGGCGCATAGTTTTTGCGGTTTTCCTTTATTAGCATAAGAAGGCAGGAAAAAAACGTGCAAATGCAGATAAATTCGATTAAATCAAATCGACTAAAAATATATCATCCAAAGTTATTTAAAGAATGTTATTACATATGCAAGTCTATGGAGAATTTCAGAAATCGCTTGTTATGCAATAAAAATTACAAATTGAAAATAAACATGACCCCTACGTGTAACCGCAATAGTTAAATTGCAAAATATATTTTGGATACTCTAAAGACCTCGTTAAGTTAACCTCGAGAAAACTTATGATAAACTTTATAAAGTTGGTGACTAATTAACAAGTAAAACTATTGTAGATAATCAGCAGCATTGACTTCAAATCATGTCGAAAATTACAATAAAAACACATCTTGCGACAGCTTAAAGCTTTTAGGTGTAAAAATCATTTGTACCATTGCCATTAACACAAGTTGGTGGTATTCGGATTAAGGTGATCTTATATATAAATACTTAGTATTTATGGACGCAACTGAAGGTGACGTTTTCATATTAAAATATTCATGTACATACACATATACTTCACGTTAGGTTTATAAATTAATTTTGAGGAGCATATTAGGAGAAATGGGATCTATTCTTACCCGGTGGGCTCCGACGAAAGCTAAAACTATTTCAAGTTAGTAGAGGAATATTTGAAATGTTGTGACACGTCTCAAAACTGCATTCGTTCTAATTGACTTTAATATTTTTTGGCACCGGAGAGTACGTGAAGATTGCGAAGGAACGTTAGTAATGACTGATAAGTCGAATTTTCTAGTTGTAGGAATGGAGTTCTAAATCTTTCTTCCTCACGAAGATTGTGCAAAAAGTTCTCAAGGTTGCAACGACTAACAAAACATTGCTCGTTTTTGTCAATGTTTGGTTTGCACGGAAAATTGCGGTTGGCTTTCGAAGGATGAAGGAACAAAAGACCTATTCCAACTTTGTAGGGTCGTTCGCGTTCTAAGCGTCTGTTATAATCTAAGTATTTTATTTTGGTTTCGGTCTTATTTGCTTGAAAACGTGCGAATAGCGTGCGAACCAGCATATATAGCTTAGTGAAGTGGCTGAACGAAAATGGCTTCAGCTTTATATACGTCACGAACATTTGTGTTATAGATACGTTTTTTTTTATGATAACAAATTTGTTATTATTATTTTTTTATAATTAGCCGGCACTCTCTCAGGACCATAAAGTGCACTTTTTTTGCTGCATCTTTCAAAAGCCGCATCGTACGTTTTGCATATTATGTGTTGCCAAATGACGGAGAAACCGGCAATAATTGCTTATAGTTCTACAGTTGAATTTACAATCGATATCAGAATCTTCATCACAAATATTTAGTTTCTGGACGGAAGCAGCGAATCGTTTCAAATCGCTTCTACCCTCGTATCTACTTCGCGGTCATCTCAATAAAGTTGAACTAATGTATTTTCATGTGAAAATGCTTTTAAATGGACAACAAAGACGTTCTACTAGGATTCGTTAGCGTATAGAAGAAGTTACTTAAGAGATGTTATTTACGATATTAGGCTGCAACTTAGCGATTCTTTCGAAGCGCTTGGGCGTAAATGCAAAATTTCAGAAAGAAAATTTCTATCAAGTAATGAACTTTTTTTTGCTCATATTCAAAGTATCCATTAGGCCAGGGGCTGACAAACTTTTTAAAATTTACTAACTCCCTTATCGGCCTCCTCTATAACTCTTGTTAAAAGAAAAAAAAAAAAAGGAAGAGAAAAGAAAGAAAAAAACTAAAGTAATTCTTAAATGATTTATTTATTTGATTGTTGCAAAGAATTTTGTACCCAAATTAATATTTGGTATGAAATCTATGAGTTTCAACCTTAAATAGCGTCGAAATTATTAGAAGAGAATTGATGTGACGGAAGCCAGATTCTAACATATATGAGCTTGGGAAGACCATTAAAAAGAGAAATGCCGCACTACAGTACTTTGAGTATTTTTCCGTAATATTTCGTAATATTAGTTCAAAGTTTGCTAACAACTGAATTATGAAAAAGTCCCTTTACTTGAACAGGTCAACAAACAATTCAATAACTTCGTTCGTCTTGGAAAGAACATCTTCTAGATCGGATCGATCGCTTTGACGATCGCTGTACTCAGCTAATAAAGAAAATCTCAAACAATTTACACTTACGCCAATAAAGAAAAAAATTGGTTTTTTGAAAAATGTACTGTAGTTACAGTGGATCGTTTTAGTTTAGTGCATTGTGAGTTTTGCAACAACTGTACCAGTGGTGAATTAGTTATGTGGTTCTCCATTATTCTTACATACATAAGTAAAATATGTTTTATACCCTATACAGAGATTTTAGAAATTTTCCTTCTTATTTTCGATCAATTAAGCAAAGGAAATAAATTGTTTTGTTACGTGAAAAATAATTACCATCGTTTTATTTTAAAATAATGATTTCTTGTTTTCACTGCACGGCATACTAATACATAAAAATACATTTATCGCCTCCAAGGTTTTTCTTTTTTTATTTGTTTTTTTGATAAGCACCTCTTGGTATGACAACCTTTCCATCCATTTATTCTCCCTTTAGCATTTGTAAAATTTAATTTTCCTTAAATGGTTAACTTCTTTTTGATAACTATTGACTTTAAGTCGGTAGTTTGAGATTCTCCAGTTGAAAAATACTCATTGACATTGACGCTTACGAGGTTGTTTTAGTTCTATTTTCGCTTTATTTCTATCGTCACGGCTGATTTCATTGACGTAACATTCAATTTTTGGAGCATAAAGTAATTCTGAATCGCTTCATCTGTGCTTCAATTACCTAAAGTTGTTAAGAAATTGAGAGATGATGCCCTAAAGAGAGCAAGGAAGGGAACGCAATAAGCACATATTAGCACAAAAATATTAAAAGAAAAAACAATTTTCTAGCGAGACATGTTTAATGGAAGAGGATCTGCGGCACACAGTGTGACTGGTGCAAATTTCAATCGAAAAAGAACAAAAAAAACAAACACTTAATCTACGTGCCTATAGGTAGAGAAGGACGTAGCATTTTCTACAAATATTGATTTTTGCATGATTGACAAGTATTTGAGTGAGAAAATTCAATTTTCAAGCGAAGCGAAGTCAATGTTTTGTTAATAAATAAATATACCCTGCACGACTTGTTGTACAAATTATAATAACTATGCGCATATGTATTTGACATTCACAAGGACTTCAGATAGACGCACCTTTGGCATATATGAATGGCATAAGTTCTGCAAGGTTTAGATATTAGCCAGCAAAGAATAGAGACCGCATACATGGCTAAGATATTGTCACGGAATACTGCATCGATTTTGCTAAAAATAAGTAGTGCTGGTAACACACGCTTAATTGAGTACAAAGCTTCCTTGTGTTTTTTTCCCCCCCTTAACAATGCATTTCTTTGGTAGTTTATGTTAATTACAATCTTATATTGTATTGATTTCAAGAAAGAGAATATTTTTATGTTTATATTGTTTCTCATGTCTTATCATTCGGTGATCATTCATCACATTCATCGCCTGATCTATTAGCGATGATAAAGACATGGAAGTGGACGCACTAGGTAGTTACGCGGCATGTTTTTAAACTTTATGCGATTATATCTCGAGTATCGTGCGCGTATCGCTAGCATTAATCGTTCTTTTCTGTACTCTTGTGTACAATAAAAGTTTTTTTATCTAAACTCGGAAAGGGTTTACTGCCATCAACCGTTCAGAGAATATTCAAAGTCGGTAAGATCTCACAGCTCATAGCTTTGCCTTTTTCTATAAAGTCAGCTGGTGTGCCAACATAGTTGAAATTCATAACATATAGCATAGCAGCGGCTAATGGACCAATGTATGCACGTTTAAGTTGGGCTGCCATACATTACATGTTAGGGCCACGTTAGGACGCTTTCGTCTGTGTTCTCAATATGAGCCAAATTTCTGATAAAATTTGTCATATATTTTACAATATTGGCTCGAGCAACGGAATAACAGTTCGTAAGCTTATGAAAATATTGGTGGCATTTGTAGTGAGGATGTCTTCCTCGTCTCCGTTCTCTGAAAACACCGATGGTAAGAACACGCTGCTCTTTAGTCGGCTACTCATTGATAAAGTCGGTGAAATTCGGCAAAATATTTAAGAATAGCTGCATATTTTATCTTGCGATACCGCTGCGGAATTAAACTTCGCCGAGAAAACCGTTTTATACTAATACTAATAATAAAGTAATGTATAATCGTAATTCAAGATAGGAGTAAATGCACAAGGAATGGCAAAGTTCGAATTAACTGCATGGAGGACTATGCTTTTTGTTCGGCGGCAGAGTAGCTGTTCTACCATGTCCAGACGATCGAGTCGAATCTCTAACCGAATTGGTTCGCACGAAAGGCAAAAAAAAAAACAATATTAGGAATGTTCGACTAGAAAGTTTTGACGCATGCACCGTAAATTCCAGATCTTGCTGGAATCCTTGCTTGTCCATTACTATCACTATTAATGTCACTATCTGCAGAAGCTGACTTCAAACGGGAGCCGAAATTTCGCAGGAGCAGTGTGTGTGTTTCAACAAATGAATTCATTCCGCATATCCCAGTAGGTTGAAAGCATCTAATAAGAAAGAAAAATTTTGTTTTGAAAGATTTACAACAGTATTAGCCCTTAAGAAGTTGAACTCGTGGTTTAAAGCAAGTAAAAAATAAAACACATCGCCGAGCACTCTATGTAAAGTTTTTACAAACAGGATATTGTTCACGTTCAATATAGAAACTTTTTACAAAACTCTTTGATGGTAGGAAGTACAAGATTGCACTAGACTAGTTTAAGAAATAAAGAAACTCCTTCATTCTTATTGTTGTTGTTATCATTAATAAATGCTAGAAAGTACTTTGTATTTTGCTTTCATATCAAGCTCGCTTCGTTTTTTATTTCTTTAACAAGTTCACAACACCAACAACAACGACAACGGCAACAACAACAACAACAATAACAACAGCAATAACAACAACAACAACAACAACAACAACAACAACAAGGTATACAAATACGCTTACAAAGTACACATAACACTATAAAAGAACAAAAAAAAAAAAAAAAAAATTTAATGAAATATTTACAAAAGCCTCAAGTATTATTCAGAATAACCGAAGCTGCAAAAGATTATACGTCAAAACTATACCAAAGACAGCATGAATGCAGCCTATAAACATATACCTCTTATGTAAACATGTTGCTATATATTTATATTCTTACACACACAGGTATCATAAGCAATGTTTACATGGAGATAAAGATGATATTTTCTAAAATAACAACACAAATTTTGCGTATATATATATTTACCACCTTTATATGATATATATATATATATACAAAAACATACACAGACACGCTCGTACTTATACACGGACATGATGTATGCTTACGTAGCTTTCTTTTTTTTTTATTTATTATATCTAGGTTAACTGCTTAAATAGGAACGTGTGTGTGTGTGTATTTGCAGCCGTTCAATAAAGTATCATTTATTGAATGTAAATATAAAGTGAAAACGTGCTTTTGTGCAACTTCGGCCGGCACGTTTATCGGCGATAACGATATTTTAGAGTTAGAAAGCGAGAGAAGCCAGGGCACCTCATAAAGGGAAGATAATCAAATGTTTCTGGAAGCGAAGGAAGGACAAGCGATAATTAATATAAGCAAATAAGCCTTTCACAATAAAAATTTGCTTGCAAAAATCCTAAGGTGTATCGAATACCAGGTAGGGAAACATGAAAAACGAAGAAATCGCAACACAAAAACTTGAAATGCTTAGGGTTGTTACGTATACCGCTTTGCCTAATATAATTCTTCTTACTTGTCTGTTGTATTATCAGTATACTATATATGGTACCATATAAAAGTCTACTGTTCATGAGAATCCTTGAAAAATGGAAAAGGTATAAAAGGTCAACTAACTACGACTAAAGCATAGTCGGTTTTTTCTAAAAGAACTTCCAATTTATTCCTCATCTTTTTTCGTCGTAATAGATTAACATTTGCCATATAAAAAGGTAAAAACCGCTTCCCATATGAAAGTGGTTCAAAAAATGGTCCCATCGTATCCGAATTTCCGACATTTAGTTAATATGTGGAAATACTATTTTTCACAAATTTTCGTCAAGAAATATTACAAGTAGAGTAAATTTCTTTGATATAACAGTTTTTTCAACGCAGGCCGTCAGAGGTGGCAAATGGTTCGGTAGCGTTCGCTCTTAGATCAAAATACGTCAATGCAGCAAATTTCACTAAACTAACTTGAAAATGACGAGTTAGTTGTTTTACAGAAATATTCATCGGCGGATATCAGACATCGAAACGTACAGAGCGATATTGATTGTTAAATATATAGCGTAATAAGGAGCAGGTCTACTTCAAGCCTCCGCCTAGAAGGCTTTGCAGAAGTCCGCTTCTTCACTTAATACAAAATTCTTGAAAGTGCGAAATGGGTAGCATAGCGTAGCATTCCAAAAACATTTCTCGATTAGTCTTTCAAGACTAAGACTTTAGCAAGTTAACAGTGGGACGGACTATCGATGTTCTGTATATACTTATTTCTACCAAAGTATATGAAGTTGATCCAATTATTTTTCCGAATTTTTTTCACGATCGCAAACTTGAAGATTTTATATTCGACACATAAATTTCCTAATCGATTAAGACGACAACGTCAAAAAGAGAGTGCGCCTTGCCAGCAGACATGTCTGCATGCCTTTTCGAAAAATAAGCAGGAATTTTTTCTTTTTTCCTTTAACTTGGGATCCCGCGGAGATATTTCCAAAGGACTACTAGGTAGACCGCTTTCGTCAGGATCGTGTGCATATCCAATTCAACAAGAGTTGCATTTCCATGTACATATATATATATCGCTTTCAATAACTTTTGATATAATCACTTATCAAAATGGACAGCAGCTATCTGCCGTTTTATTTTCTTCCACCACGCCCCAAAAATATGCTTCCTACATACAAGTTCCTTTGCACAAAAATTCTACGGCCAAAAAAGATTGTTTTTACCCTTTTCAAGGAAAAAGTAGACCCTTTTGGGTTTTTGTTCTTGGGAAGGGGTTTCGTTTCTTGTCTGCTGCACTCACAAACAAATTCTTCTTCCAGTTATTTTATATTCATATTTTGATTAGACCTTTTTGCTATGCAGCCCAAGAGCTAAGTGCGGCTACTTACGTTATCCTGCTTTTGCACCGTAACTGCGAACCATTCAATCAAATACATCTAAAGTACGTTACATTTGATCGTAAAAAGATATACTTTTAGGAAATTGTTGCCTTTCGTAAACAATTTTTACGTATTTATGCTCGGAATTAATTAATTAAGAAGCGTTACTCTTTTCCGTCGTTTGCCTCCCGTAGATTGTAAATGCGATCATGTTTCTGACTTATTATAGTAGGGATTGTGGAGTGGAGAGGAATCTCATCTACTCCCTCATTTCTGTCGTTAATTAGCAATTCAAATTTCATCTTCCGTTAAATCCGTCGATCCGTCAATAACATCATCAACAATAAATCACTTAGTTACTTCTCAACTAACAAAAACAAACTTGGGAAGGACAAGCAAGCATAAGAACAATAAAAAGAAGAAGAAGAGTCGCAACATGCACAATAATGTAAGGGGCGTTATAAGAGAAATCCGAGTGGATACAAGTTTAACAAATACAAGTATAAGGATAATATTATATGATAACAACAAAAACAACAACAATAAGAACCAACAGATCGTTTATTCTAAAGGAATATTTTGTTTTGTTTGACTGCAACTTTCTTTTTATCCATGCGTGCAAAAAGTCTTGTTTAAAGTTTTCCAAGCACATTCGCATAAAGTATTATATGAGTGGATTTCTGAAATTTTTATATCGGTGGGAAACTAAGTTTTTCAAATAAACTAAAGGAAAGAAATTTATTTTTACTCATCTTCATGCATGACGGCGACCTGGCTTCTATTACTGCGTTTTGTTTAAAAAGTGAAAGACAGACGAAAACACTTTAAACATCGATAACAACAACATACACACATACACTCTCACGCAGGAGACGCGCACTTCAAATATCTTTTCACTCTTTCCATTCATCTTGCTATCGCTCATTGTTCTTTATTTACAATTTCTTTCTATCGGGAAACTTTAATAAGGCGGATGTTCTTTAACGCATTTCGCTTGTGTTACTTACTGATGGTGGTTGGACAAATTATCCATTAATATGAATACATGTGTTAAATAAATAAACATTTCGTGGTGTGAGTGTGCGTACATGTGTGCCTGTGTGGCATATTATTGGGTTAACGGCCTTGTGTCTTGTGTTCGATCCTGGTCTATATTTTAGATTTATTGTTATCCAAGGAAAAATATTTTTTTTCTCTTTTCTCTTGTAACCACGTGAACTTTTGTTCCCGCATTCAAACATTTCTCGAATTCAAAACAATTGCTTGGCGTCTATTATGTTGAGGCAACCGACTAAATTTATGATTTGTTAAACACAAGAGTGTGAGGTTATATTTAAATATAACTAGCAAAGACACAAACCAAAATTTCTTTAAAGAGCTCTGTTAAGCTCTTAACAGAATTCTATAAAACGAAGTTTCGGAGGGATTTAAGTCAAAATTCAGTTAAAATAACGCTTTTGGAGAATTTCTTTTACAAAATATAATAAAAAAAACATGCATTTATGTAAATTAATTAATATTTGAAAAGTCAGTATTTTTACACTATGTCATACATGAGGTTGATAGAGCGAAAGTTTGCTTAGCTAATGTGAGCAAACCATATCCCGTGAAAAAATGAAACTAGGGCAGGGTGAATCCTCTATCAATAACCTTGCCAACGATATGCAGGTTATATTAAGTTTTGCTCGGAGAATTTTTTTATGGGGCTTTGAAAATTGCCATACTTAACAGGCTAACATATAAACAAATTTTGAAAGGTCAAACCATGTCCTGTGAAAAAATGAAACTAGCACAGCATGAATCCCCTATTAGTAGCCTTTCCAACGATGTGCGGGTTATATTAAGTTTTGTTCGGAGAATTTTTTTATGGGACTTTGAAAATTTCCGTACTTAGCAGGCTAACATATAAGCAAACTTTGAAAGGCTACTGTGGGCAAACCATGTCCGGTGAAAAAATTAAGCTAGCACAGCATGAATCATCTATTAATAGCCTTTCCAACGATTTCCAGGTTATATTCAATTTTTCTTGGAGAATGTTTTTATGGGACTTTGGAAATTTCTGTACACTGCAGAACTTAAGTGCAGCACTGCATTCATCTAAGTGCAGCGCCGCATTCATCTGGGTGTACGGAAATTTCCAAAGTCCCATAAAAAAATTCTCCGAGCAAAATTCATGCTGTGCTAGTTTCATTTTTTCACAGGATATGGTTTGCCCATAGTAGCTAAGCAAACTTTCGCTTTATCAATCTCATTTCTGACATAGTGTAAAAGTACTGACTGTTCAAATATTAATTAATTTACATAAATGCATGTTTTTTTTATTATATTTTGTAAAAGAAATTCTCCAAAAGTTTTATTTTAACTGAATTTTGACTTAAATCCCTCCGAGACTTCGTTTTACAGAATTCTGTTAAGAGCTTAACAGAGCTCTGTAAAGTAATTTTGGTTTGTGTCTTTGCTAGTTATATTTAAATATAACTTCACACCCTTGTTAAACACTCTATGTCATCGCTCTTTCTTATTTATTTATTTGTATTTATTTTCTCTTGCGTCTCAACACATTGCGCCTTCTTACCGACGGAAGGGGAAATTTATAGCAATTTGCAGCTTCTCCGTTACAGCAGTAATCTACAAAAAAGCAGTAAGATATAAAAGCTGTAAAGATATGAAAA
Source organism: Glossina pallidipes (assembly GCA_000688715.1). NCBI lineage: Eukaryota > Metazoa > Arthropoda > Insecta > Diptera > Glossinidae > Glossina > Glossina pallidipes. The sequence goes on from KK499776.1 coordinate 1,175,016, forward strand.
TATTGATGTTTTATCGGTATTCCTTCTCATTGACTCATTGATTAAAAAACTTGGCCACGGTGTTGAGCTTTCTACCTTTTTGAAGATAATATCAACGGCGTCTGATCGGCCGTCCTTCAATAAATGTGAACCACCCTACAGGCCCTGATTTATCTTGCACTTTTTGTCTCTCTGCGTGCTGGTGACAGCGAAAAAGGTTATTGAACGTATCTGACGAGCCTAACTTGCTCGCTTATCGGCACGATTTTGATGATCATAAATTGCCACTCGAACATCTAAACGAAATCTTAATTTGGTGTACAACTTAAGATTTCAAAAATTATATTCAACAGCTCACTGCGACGGAAGCTAAACTGTGAGAAAACCAACTACAACTAATGTCACGACATAACCTTAAAAAAAAGAACTAAAATTTGCCGCCCTGGGTTGGTATGATGATTTATGAAATAAAAAGTATTTGAAAAGAAGTTGGGATTTTAAGGTTTTTCAAATCTTATTCGTTTTTTTTATACTCATCACTGAAGGATGAGGGATATATTCATTTTGTCAAAACGTTTGGAACGCCCACAAGGAAGCATCAGCATATATATTCCGCCCACAAGTATATATATTCTTGATCAGCATCAAATCCTAAATCGATTTAAGCATGTCCGTCTGTCCGTATGTCTGACTGACCGTCGGTCCGTCTATGTAATATCTTTCGTAAACATTCTCCCGGCCGGAAAAATGAAGCTACCGACTTCGAATTTGGCAGAAACATTAGAAGAAAATGGGCAAAATTTGAACCCATATTCTATGGGCGATGCTATAGTATTCGTGCACAAAAATGGAAAAAATTGACCACCCCCACCCCTACGTACCCTACCCAATATTATAGCGTATCAAACTTGAATTGTTTTCTCAATACCTTTATAACGCGCAGCAACAAGCTTCCAAAACCCCATAGAGTATACAAATTCTTGGCCAGTTTCAAATCTTGATTGCACGTTTTGCCTGTTCGTCGCTCCATCTGTCTGTATGCGCAACTTTACAGTATTTGTGATAGGCATTGTCCCGTTTACGAAAATTAAGATATCGCCTACAAATTTGTGAAAGAATTTGGAAAGCACTAAAACTCTTCCAAGGACACGTCTACACCGCCCACACGGCTATGCGACAAAAACTTATATTTTGAAAATAGAAGAAATTACCTGCGCCCACTTGACGGCTGTAAAAGATGCGGACCCGACGGAATTTAACTTTCTTCCCTGTTTGTTATTTGCTTGTTTTGTTTGCTATTGCGTGTTAGTTCTTGATTAATAGTCTGCTGATTCAGAAGTACGTGCTCTAAATTTCATCTCTCTTTTTCAATTTTTATGACGTTAGCGGTACTAATAAAACAGGAGATATTTACCGATATTTAATATTAATCGATATACATAACAAAACGTTCGTAGTTTTCGTGTCAAGATGGCTTATCGGTCTTAGTCACATGCTATATTTTCAAGTTGTTTGCTGGGCGGCTTTCAGTACACACCTTGTGTCCTACATTTGTCATTTGTAAATAAGCCAAACTTTCTCTTTCGTCGTTGATTGTTTATGTTTATGTGCAGGACAGCAGAGTCATTTCCCACCCTTGCTCTTATATAAGAGTAGATGTCGATGTGATGCGACAAAATTTTCATTTATGTAACTTAATAATGTAAAACAAATATAGTTTGCAAAGTAAGTTGTTCTTTAACAATCATCTCTACACAAGAACTGAAAAGTATATCCACCGGAATATAATTCTTGAGATTGCTTTTCACATATGTGCAATTATGGGAAGCTTTTAGTTCTCACGAATTCGGTCAAAGAAATTCGCCTGCCAATGTATTTATGTTGATTAATCGGTTACGTTCACATACCACATATATATATATATATATATATATATATATCTCAAACGATAAATTCGCTACAATTCTTTCCCGTGCGCGTGCGAATGCTTGAATAAAATAAATAAAGACATTTGTAAGAAGTAACCTCTCGCCAAGGGTGCATAAAATAGAGACCATTGATATTAGACTTAGAATACAATAAACGTGCTATTGTTACTGCTTTTGCTGCTGGTACGACTGAAACAGTTCTCTGTGTCATTTATTGTGATAGTTTGCAAAATATTGTTTTGCGGCTGTTTTTATTAATTCAATAACTTAGCCAATAATTTATGGCTGTGGTGTGTGTAAAAATATATATGCATGCATGCATGCATGCGTGTGAATGTATCTATTATATGCATATATTGTGTACACAAATATGTATTTATATACACATATATTCTGATAGTATTAGTGGTTTTTTTATGTTTAATACATATGTTCCTGATGTATTTATATATGCACTGATTCTCATAGCAAAGAAAAAAAAAAAAGAAAAAAGAATGCAATTTTCCTTTTTTCATATTAACCCAGATTTTTCGCAAAAATATAAACCTAAATGTTTTATATCTAAAAGGTTGGAGGGCGCGCGCGTAGTGTCCGGATGCATAAATTTTATAATTTTAAGTTATTTGCAAACAGTAATTTGCTATAGAGCTTTTTGATTTACTTTGGCTCTTTGGTGCTCCACTAACTGTTTATATAAACAACAGTCTCCTACTATATATATATATATATATATATATATATTTAATTATATATATATTGAATTTGCAATCTATCCAAAGACATGATAGGTAAATGTTATGTATGGCAAAGTAACGAATGTAACAGAGGTTATTGCCTCCCAATCGAAGCAATTTAACAGCGCGGCTAACTATGATCTTTAAATAAATGTAAGGGAACAACAAAAAGTAAAAGGATTCATTAAAATAATATAAGGAACAAAAATAACTCAATTTTTAAATGGAAGGTCTAGCGTACGATGACTTTTTCAATTTTTGTATTTTATTGGATTCATCCAGAAGAGATATTGTCAAGGGATTTACGTGATTGCTTAGTCTGACAAGAAGAAGAAATGCGTTTCATTCGATTTTTGGTGGATGAAAAGGTCATTCCAGGTTATCAGGAATAGTTTTCTGGGGGCATTAACAATTAAACGGCGAACCTTGGATCGATATTTTTAAAATATTTCAACATTAGAGTTACTGGCTGTTCCCCTCGATTGTATGCCATTGGCCTAAATGTTGCATAAAATGCATTTAAATCTTAGATTAACTCGACATTCTGCACGAATTGATCAATAGAGTCTTCTGATTGCTAAGTCAAGTTGCTGGTGTTTGCTTTTTATATGATTTTTCCATTTTAATCTTTGTCAAGATATTTTCCATAATTGTTGATAAGGATATTATGGCCATTCGAAAGTAGCGAAGCACAGGAACACCGTTTTTAGCGGAAACGTAACATACGAACTATTGGCTTCACATTTGGCAGAAACATTGGAAGTTCTCGCACGTAGGTTGTCATTCAAAATGGGCCACGAGATATAGTGTATCAATATTTAATTTTTTTTTCGATACCTCTCAATACCTACAAGTTTGCAAAAGAATTTCAAAATGATCCCAACCGGTCAAAGGACACGCTTATGCAAGAAAAACTGTGAACATTTTTGCTTTCCGTGTCTTTCGCTTGTTACTCATGAAATACAACACATACAGAATATAAATTTCCGCTTTTATTCTGAAAATGGAAAGCATCAGCTGCGATCACCCATTATTATAGAGTGTGATAATTTAATTCTTTTGTTTTTTTTTCCGGATAACGGTGATGGATATACAAGATTCGTTCACGACGGAATATAATTTTCTTACTTGGTTATAATTTGAACAAGTAAAAACGCTGTAGGGGGCCACGGGTCACCCTTAAATATCCTACCCCATCTTACAATTATTCAAAATAAGGCGTTACATGGGAAGTGATGGAAGAAGTGGTCCGATCTAAAAGATTTTCAGTATCGCGTATATGGGCCAAAACATGGCAATGTACCAAATTTCCTCAAAATATATCACAAACTGCGACCCGTAGATTGAACGCAAGAAAACAAGACAGGCAGACAGATGGACAGGCGTACAAGCAAGCTTCACTCATTCAATTCAGCAAGTGATTCTGAACCGATCGGCATAATAAAACGTCGATCGATCGTGACGATCGAGTTCGGGGACGTTAAACAGCTTTTGCTTTTAGCTAAGCACCAATTTTGAAAAGCTTTAAAACGACATCGGCTATAAATTTTGTAGCTTAACAAAAATATTATATTAAAATTTTAGGTTTTTTTAAAAAACATTTTTTTTTTTTTTTGATTAACTTTCGAAAGCTTAAGTGATGAAGACAGATTTCTTAGTTTTTGCAGAATTGAACTAAGGGCACAAAGCTGAATTTTCTTCTTTTATCTAAAGCATTAGGACTTTTGAAATTTCCAGCAAATCGAGTCTGGCAGATATATCTGTATCGAAACTAGACCTTGAGCTGATCAAAGATTATGTATCTTATGGAAACTCTCATCCACTGCGCTGGCTTCCTCTAACGACACCCTATCGCAAGTAGCCGTTCTTAGAAGTAAGCCTTTCCATAGCAAAAGATCTAATAAATAAAAAAATATATGAACAAATTGCTGTAGGGTATTTATCAGCCGGCCTTGTTCGGCTATAAACCGAAAATAGTTGTTTTATTCACTTTTGTCTTTAAACAAGAACCTGAACGTGTCGACAGACACGAAAATTATTCATTGCATATTAATTAATAAAAAAAAATGAACATATTTTACATACGAAGTATTCCATGTACTCAATATTTCATTTTAAATTAAATGAATTCATTAAATAAATGCAACTTTTTTTTTTTGATGAAAAGAAAAAATGACTGTCGTATTCGATGCAAATATTGTTAAAGCAGCTAATAGAATATTGCGGCATGTATTGGGTGCCTTCTACCAAGCGATACGAATATATCACATTTGTCTTTCTGTTCACAAAGCCCCTGATAATATTTATATGTTGAGTATTTTTGAGTAGCGTAAATTATTAATTCGAGTTAAGCCTATTAATATGTCGATCAAGGTTAAAACTGGGCCACAATAGAAAATTGCAACGAAGTTTATAGCTGACATTGGTCTCAAAAGTGACAAAACACAGTATTTACGAGTACTACGTAAAACTTTCTTAAAAAAGGGATGGGGGGAGGGGAGATGGGTTGATCTAAAAATCAATCTATTATACTTATTTTATTGCCCCAATGCATTGATTTTAGGTGACCTGCCTTAAGACGAGTACAATGTTTTTAACGAGTTAGTGGATGTCACATTACAACTCTGTAAAGTTGATTTCTAAACACGAGAAAATTATTCATTTAGGTAGACTACATTCGCTTTTCTCAAATGTGTATCACCTCAAGCGACTTTATAATCTAGGATCCGGCAAATGAATCAGAAGGGATTATACAAAATGAAAGCTACAAGCATATACTCTGTCTAACCGAGCAGAGAGATAAATGTTTGGCAATAACTAGCTGTACTTGTGTGTGTATCTTTCGACAAGAAACATTTTTTGATTCGATCTCTAACACGAAGGAGGCCATAACAAAGGTGTTTCCGATAATTTCAGATAAATTGATACATGTGGTCAAGATTGATAAATGTGGTCATGCTAATCCGGAATATGTCCATTTAAAGTACCTTTTATTTTTCTCTATGCGATGCCACACGTGACATGATAAAGTTAATACATTCATCACTGGTGACTTGAAGGAAATCCATTCCATTAAAAGCATATTACAGACCACAGATTAATGTTACAATTAAAGGACGCTGTGAGTGGTGGACATGAAAAGCTTGCCATGTTTAAAAAGGCCAAAAAAAAAAAAAGAATCATACGCAATATTAATCTTGTATAGCATTCACACACAGTAGCTGATAAATATACGAGTACGTGTACATTTATGTACTATGTAGTTACATAAAAACATACGCACCGCTAAGGCACAATGTCATTGACAATTACGTTGTTGGTGATGACGATGATCGTTGAAAGCGCACATGTACGAATGTGTGTGTACGAACTAGAAGAAAATTAAAGTGAGAAGATATATGAAATTTTTATTCATTCATTCATTCATCAACATCAAAATATAAAAAAAAAAAAAAAAAAACGAAAAAAATTATGCTGAAATGCAAGACTGAGTGAAAATGAATGAAAAAAAAAAAAAATTATTTAAAAACATACTAAACACAAACTGCGCTAACAAATTTTTCAAGTGACACATTTTCGTTATGTCGTTGTAAGTTTTATGAGAATCTTCTGCTTCTTTATGATCTTCTTTACTACCATTCTTTTTTCATTCATTATACACATCATAAATCACACAAAATGTAGAGCATAATTATGTAGGGGGAAATATTTAAAAAAAAAAAAAAAAAAAAAAAGGAGAAAGGCAAAGTATTAAAAATTAATCAGGAAGCACAAAAGCAATGGACGACGGCAAAGAAGAGTTTTGTAAAGAAGGCTGAATGAAATTTGGGTTAATTGATAATTGATGAAGAAAAATTTCTGAACTGAAAAGGCATATTACAGAAAGACGTCTATTTCCTTTTTTTTCTCACTCGCACTAGCTCTCCATGTAACGGGGAAGCTTATGTTTTTAAATCTTTCTATGCACATATATATTTATACCTTTAATGTATCGAATATTTTTATGCTGGAAAATGTTTTTAATGAATTCTTAATTGCTGCTCTATGCGGTAGAAGGGCATAGAAAATTTTCCTTCTTTTTCTTATCGTTATACTCACCATGGATAGATGATGGAGGTATAGTGAATTAATGTTTGTATTAGCAACATTTAGAATTGGCGTCGAAGACGGCACAATATTCGCATCTTTTTGATCAGCATAAGATTCCGAACTTTGTCCGTCTGTCCAGCACTTTATGTCACCTTTTGTCCTAACATTGATAAACGCAAAAGTTGAAAGCTGATGCTCATAGGATAAGCTTGAAAACGGGTTTCCTGATGGGCAATAGCTAGAAAATTAGAACTTAAAGCTAATAATGAATATTTATCTCAAATTTGGTACAAACATTTTCGAGGATAATGTAAAACTTTAGCTGACGCAAGTCCCCTTGAAAAAATCAAGCAGCTATAATATAGAGCCTGTAAGATATATTCACCTTAAATTTGATACAAATAATTTCAAGAGCCGACTATATATTCACAGCTAAAATTGTGCCTTCGCCTACCAACGAAAGAGTTTGCAGTTAGCAAAATATTTTACAAAAAATAAGGCGTTGCATTGGTTTAAAGTTGCGGGTATCAAAGATTCGCTTTCATCCAAACATAATATTTTTATTTTTGTTTTATTTTTTATTTTTAACTTTTTATTTATTTATTTTACATTTTTCGCTCAAGTATTTTCAAGGTACTCGTTTAGCAACTCATCTGATAAATTGTTACAGTGGTGCAACAAGAAAACAAAACTATAAAAGATCCTTTTTTTTTTATCATTAAATTGTTTTCCATTTAATTTATATGCAGTGTACTTTCTGAAGCATATAAGAGTTCAAATACATTGCATACTTTTGCGCTTTGTCAGGTTTCAAAAGTTAAGTGTGCTTTGGGATACAAGGGAAATCTTGTTGAAAATATATAAAACTAAATTATAAAAGAAGTCTGAAACGACTCATATCAAATTAAAAAAAAAAAAAGGATAAATTCAAATTCAGATAAAGAACTCGTTCTGTTCTATTTGAGGAACCTACCTATGCAAGGAAAATAACTAACACTTAAGTAAACACTTAATTTTTACCTACATTAGGTAGAAAATTTTTAATAATCAACATGCGAAGAACGTCAGTCATCACTTTCTGCCAAAAAACAAAATAAAAAAGTGCAGGGAAAGAAATTCGAAAACTCCTTGGCTTTATGTAGAGTAAGTAATTTTGGAACTAAAGCCTTTTAAGATAGCCATTCTTTTGTAAATCCTGTACGCTTTGGTTAGTTCCTTTGCACGAATTTGAAAGGAACGAAGAAGAGATTCGAGAGAGTCTTCCATTTAAAAATCTCGCAATTTTAATATATTCCGATCAATAACGTGTAGCAAAGCCTTATTAGTAGTCGTAGACAACTAAGAGATTCTCTTCGGAATGAACAAAGCTTCCTTCGTCATTAAATAAAACAAGGCTATTACCTTGTAACATATATAATTTTTTTACATCTACTCTATACATGCACGCACTCCTATACATATACACTTTCAAAGATCTATAAACTACTCCCTTAAATAGTGTTCAATGTAAAGTAGTCAATAAAATTATTGGCACAAACTACAAGCGAAGAAAAAAAAATTCAGAAAAATGACTGAGTGACCAAAAAAAGTTTCCTTATCGTATACACAAAAAAAAAAAAACAAAAAATGCACAGAAGAGTAAGATGACGATGACAACCATAAAATGCTATGACATCGTCAACATTGCAATTGTTCGATTTACTTCCACTTGAACAAGTCAAAGTAGAGCATGGCTTCAGACGACGATGCTGCAGTTGGTTGCTATTACTATTGAAAGTCTTAACAATTTCTGTAAAAATTATTAGAGAACGAACGCACGGTACATAAAAATCCATAGTGGAAGTCAATGATATTTTTGCTGTTGTTTTCTTCCTTCTTAACGTATTTTTAAAGATTCATCTATTCATTCATTAGTACCTTGTTTATGTCCTTAAAGATTTACTTGTCTTAAAATGAAAAATGTTATGCTTTGCACCGCGAAACCTTAGGAGACACTTGAGCATAGTTTCCTAAATACCACAAAAGTTGCTGTGTTGCGGTTTATATTTTTAGAGAATTTTATAATTTCTGCAAAAGCAATCTTAACTTTTCGTTTCTTGTTATATGTCTTTTTTTCTTCTCTTCTCTTTTCTTTTCTTTTTGCTTATATAAGGTCACCCACAGACGAGCCAGCAACCATGCAACATTTCATGAATATTGAGAAGAACTATGTTTTCAAATTTCTCAAGCGGTTTCATATTCTTACCAAAATACTAAAAGTATTTCCCAAGCGTAGATGTGTATAAGGCTAGCAGCAATCAAAGCGTGCAAAAAAAAAAAAAAAGAATTTCATTAAAAAAATTTTTTTTTTTTCTTTTGATATTTCAATAATTTTTCTATATGTGACACGATATAGGATGAAAAATGAACGAAAATTTCGTTTCATTCATATTCATACATAAAATAACGTATTTCTAAAGAAGATCTCTTACTGAATGTAAATTTCGCTCTTTTTACAAATTTAGCGAAATTCTGCGCCAACATGACATCTAATTATGATAATCACAGATTTTTGCAATTATATTATGACCGAAACTGTGGTTCTATGTAATTGAATTTGAATGCACATTTACGAACGAACTTAGGGAAACCCGTCGAGTTAAGTGCAGCATACCCTAGCGAGCGATTGGCGATACCAATGTGCCAATACAATTAACTTAGGACAAATTCTCCTTCTTTTCAGCGATCTGATTCAAGACGGAAGATTAGCTAATTGCACGGATGATTTGATGGTAGCAAACGATGTCTCGTTGGTGAAGGTCTACGGATTCTGCGAATAGTTTATGAGAAATTAAGTAAGAATGAATTGGCACTTGGTATGAATACAAGCAAATTCATGGAGTGAGTGATAAGATATCTGGAATATCAAATTGCTTAAGTGGATATGATGATATCCACCCGGAGGGGAGTAATACTAGGTCAATGATAAATTTTCCAGTAAAACGAAACACGCGAAACGATCAAATTATTCTTAATTTCTGCTCGTAATTTAAAAGCTCTCCGAAGGCTTTCGCATTAGAAGGCCCCGCCATAACTGAGAATTTAGAATATAATCGAAGTTTGATTTATGTGTACACAAGAGAAAGAGTTTCGAGGTACATTAAGGCATTGGTCTTCTCTGTATATGGTCCCCGGTATAGGACGGAATCGCATTTTGTCATCGAGTAGGCACAGAAGAAGAAAGATCTGAAATACGATCCCGTATTTTATTTTTCAAAACGGGCAAGTGATTCTGCATGTAAGTTGTGCAGCATTGAACTGGAAACTTTGGCTGCTATTTATGCGCTGCGAAGATTTAGAATTAGAAAACATTTACAGGGATCGAAGTTTAAAATTGTAACAGATTACGATTCATATAAAATTGCCGTTGAATAAGAAGGAAATTAATATGAGCTTTGACTATATTTTACAGCAACATCGTAAGGGTGAGAGGATTTAACATCTTAATGCCCTTAGTAGAAATACAAATATTTTGCTTTTGATTTTGAAGGAGAATACGGAAATACGGAAATACGGAAAATCCGTCTATTTGTCAGCAAAGCGACGAGGCTATTGGAGAGATAAGACTACGACTGTAACTCTAGTAACCTTGCATGGTAGAGAAAAAAAATGAAATGAAGGAACGCTGAATATTTGGATAATAAGGAAATTAATGGGTTTAGTTTAACTGCAACTGCAACTGTCAGAGAGTACTAACCAAAAGGGCTTTTTGTGGCGTTTCATTAAAGTTGCTCTCAATTCAATGTTGAACCGCTTTTAGCCTGCAATGGGTATAGAATTAAAATTTTCTTATAAAAATTTATCATAGTCGATTAAAAGTTTCGCACAAAAGTATTGCCGAATGTTCCCGATTAACGGAAAAAAACTGTTCATAATTACGCTGTCGCTTTGTACTCAGCAGTTCTAGTATGAGAAAACCACAATTTTTGTAACGCGTTTTCATCTTCAACTTCTATCCTTTCAGTTTTTCCTCGTTTGTGTTATTAGCTGCAAGAATCCTTTTTTACCGTTAAGATGCAAGCTATTATCAAAATTTTTTTATTACTGTAAACGCGACGTTTAAGTTCAAGACGATGAAATATTGACTAACAGAAACTATGCGCTATGAAAAAAAAAACATATTTACGATGAAAAATGTTCCTTCCTTCCTTCCATGCGTATATCTCTTTTGCCAAATAGATGTAAAACAAACGAGGATGAAAATTATTTTGGCGTCGAAGCGAATGCTTAATCTTAACCGCGAAGAGCAATCAGAATTGCTCACGCACACTTGCACACCTATACTTGCGCATACCACAAAGAACCCAATAAAGGGCGGCTGAGAGGGAGGTACTTACTTAACTTAATAGAGCCATACAATATTACCATGTACGAATTGCATTCGATGTGGTCACTTTCGACTTTCATATGCTTCGAAAATAACCAAATTTTTACGTTTCAAATGAGTTTAATCAAAGCGAAGTACCTACAAAAGCCACAAATGAGTATTTTAAACGTTTTTAGTAAAATAACTTCGGGTATGGGATAAATGAATTGAAGAGACTCGAGAATACATTCAATACACTTAAATATGCACATACTGAACGAGTAGACATATTGTACTTGGGCGAACTCGACCGTTGCAAAGCCTACACTGCATTACCTAATACGACTATTCATTAATTTCCCTGATAATTGCACCCAGATTAGGCACTATTTTCATTTAAAGGCATACTTTTTATGAAATCTCCCTTATTGAAGGATGCCTAAAGCGTCACCTGACGTAATCCAAGGTAAGCAAAATTAATTTACTTGTCAAAGATTTTATTATTTTCCAGCCATTTCCGTAATAAAAAACTCAACCTAGCTTTGCTCGCTCGCTTTTAGTGATAACCTCCATAACTAGTCGGGTCTAAAAAGAAGACTAATGTGATCCAAGTTCTCTACAAATAATTTCTTTCCTAAATTGCTATTACGGACCAATTTTGGAAATAAGTTCATGCGATTCAACTTTTATATTAATTTACCTTTGTGGACAAGTTTCCAAGATAAAATGTCAAAACTTCGATTTTTGTTGCGTATAACGGCTTATACATATGAGGTGAGATCAAAAAAAATATCGAGAGACGTTAGTTCAGTTTTCATAGGAACGGTTACAGATGGTTCAAAAAATTGCCCCATCTGTTCACAATTTTTCACAATAATGTACAGTCCCGCAATACTATTAGCCAGCGATCTTTTCCGAGATATTTTCAAAATTGCAATTTTTTTTCGTAGAACGGCTTTTCAAAATAGGGGAGTAGGCGCAAATGTCATCCGATTCAATGCGTTTTTAATAGGGTGCATCTTTGAGCCTAAACAAGTCAGCGCACAAAATTTCATCAAGTTGTCTCGAAAATTGCGAGTTGTGGGCTCAACGCGTGAACACACAGCCAGTCAACAGATGGATAGACAAGTTTAGATCAATTCAGAAAATGATTCTGAATCGATAAGTATATTAACACTGGGTCTATTTTACGTCCGTCTGTACGTCCCGTACAACTTCGTATCCTTTGCTACGCAGATGCTATAGGGTATAAAAATGAATTTATTTAGTCTCATTAGTGTGTGTTGTTCCAGTGGTTGCATTTGAAATTTCTGAATAACTTACTTTTATATGTATATTTGATTGTAGACATTATAGTACAATGAATAATTTTTTTGAACATACAAAGTTCTTATAGGCTCAGTTAAGCAAAATAAATATATTAATACATAAAGTAAATAAATATGTTTGCATTTACATGCCAGTGAATGCATTCATGTTGATGTGTATGCGTACATGTGATAAATCCTATTTAAATGTAATTAAGTGGAAATTTTTGCAAATTAAATTTGCAAATATTTTTAGCCACTTGAAGCGCAAACTACAAGTTAAATAAAAAGCATTCAGAAAGCACATAATTGATATAAGGGTTTTTATTAAAAACAAAGAAAATGAAAGTTGATGCTTTGTGACGACAACTATATGCAAAAACGTGCACACACGTACACTTGCAACCAGACATATACACAAACTATATTATGTATACAAACGCATGCATACAGCTAAGCTGAGACTACTGTATGGACAACGGATGGCGGATTGTTAACGGCCAGCACTTGACCTCGAGTAAACTTGTCAGGAGGCAGCAAATAACCAATAAGTCCCCGACCAAGAGCAGTAGAGCAGAAGGTAAAATTTTGATTAAGGTATACCGGAAAAAGACTGGAAAAACTGGAGTACGGACCTTGGGGTGGCATTTATCTAAATATATGGGAGTGACATCCGGTCGAAACAGCTTTCACGCTAACGTTGTCACTAGTCCCGCCCCGTTAAAACGATGGCATACCTAAGAAGGACGTTGCAAGTCGTTAGTGTTGTAAGACCAATTGAGAAGAATGCCTAGCTAAGGCCGAACCTTGCACGCTACTCTCGTAAGAAGTAGCGTCAACACTCGCACGGACCCCTCGTTTCCGTAGATAATCATGGGATCCTAAACTAACTAAACTAATGAGCTTAAGTATTGGTTTTTCAGTTATGGCCTAATTAATCATGAATATTCCTAACATCAAACAAAAATAAGGTGGTAGCAGGGTTTCCATCAGCGATATGAGCAAAGACAACCTTTTCAAAATAAGGCGCAAAGTACAAAGGTCGCCAGCACAGTCACAGCTTGGATGAACATTCACAGAGCAGCTACAAAAAAGATAGAAAAAAAAAAAAAGAAAACACCAGCCTTTGATATAGTGGAACGCTACATAAAGCGGAAACTGCGAAGTATGCCAAAAGGCGACAAGAGGCGTTGCATTAACCAAGCAACGCGAGCTACTATAGAGGGTATCAAGAGAATGTATGAAATTTGCCGGGCGGATGAGCAAAGAAAGAAATGCGCTCGGTTCAAGAGAAGCAACGAAAAGGCAGCCAGCGGAGACGCATCGCCGGCAAAATGCTACAACGCATTTACAATCCAAAAGGCGCGCCCGGGACAGAAGACCAGACGGCCGAAAATAAGAGAAACAAGAGAAAGACCGGCCACATAAGGCGAGCGAAAGAAAATGGACGGAAATTGACAAGAAAACTGAAAAAACCGCTGAGCACGACACCTAGGCTCGCCATACAATATCGTGATGACGAAAAATAAACAAAAGGTGCGCACAGGTATTTTGAAGAGACTGAACTTCGACCCAGATCTGAGAGAACTCAGCTGAAATGTTACAAAGATACCCAGAACCGAGAAGAGGGAACCCTTACTCCATTTGAGTCGAAGTCACGCGAACGCGGAGGATCTCTGGGGAGCACTAGATGGACTACCAAAAGGAGGAGCCTGAGTGTGCTCCCTCAGTCAAAGAAGATGCAGCTCAGAGACCTACATAAAGTTACGAACGAGGAACAGACGAACAAGAAGAAAATAACAAAAAGCGATACAAGGGTTTGCAGGACTGACAGCCCCAGGACTGAAGACTGTCGGAATGACGACACGACGTAGGAACATAGACAGTAACTACTAGCCTCGCAACTGAAGTTACCACTGTATTACTTGAAACTAGTAAAATAGAAAGAGAGAGAGAGAGAAAGAGAGAGAGAGAGAGAGAGAGAGAGGGAGAGAGAAACAAGATTGTGGCGTACAGGAAAAAGGTAATCCCATTAGATGGTTTCCGAGGCCTGGAATATGAACAGATTGTAACGCAATGCAAACGCGCCAACGACCGATCCAGAACAAACCGCCAATGCAGCAAGGAAAGATTGCGCCGAGAATCTCCTTTACATGCTCTGTAAAAGAAAACCCAATGTAGGATGAAAACATATCGTAAGGACCAGAAAGTGTCAAGAAAGAAGGAACTTGGCAATAAGAAACAGGAATGAGGTTGATGAAAATTAACCCCAACCACAGTGAAGCGAAACAGGAGCTGTTTCGCCAGGTCGTACAAAAACATTCTCAACAGCAGATGGGCAACAAGTTTGGCCAAAAAAGCGATTGCTTTGATATGCAGCACAATTGATCTTGGCCGATGATCGCGAGCGATGCTGGATCGTAGTCGCAGAAGACTTCAAAGCATGGGCAGTTGAATAGATTAGAAAAGCAACTAACGAAAGTGTGGGATACTAAGTGGGGCTTATTCAAATAGTGACTACCAATCTGATTTCGTGGATATCCAAGACGTAAAGAGAACATCTTGGATGAAAAGGTTTGTCGGTTGTCGAGGATATCTCCAAGATAATGATGTGCCCCTGTGATCTTAGAGAGGAAATGTCAGCGAAAACTTGTCCGCGAAGCTTGCAGTGCACTAATCAAAGCACACAATCAGCCAGTACAAAAGATAAAAGTAGTGCTAATTGCAAGCAACCAGTAAAAAGTCGAAAGCATTTGTGTGAAGGTGGAAAACCATCTTATCTCATCCTCTTCTGCACCAAAATGGGTTCGAGTGTGTCCCTCCACAATATGGTACAAATAAAGCAACGGCGATTCAAACAGGCCCCAATTACTGCAGGAGCAATCCCGACTGAAGATGCGCCAGACAAAAAAGTCGCCCTGAAAAAGAAGAAGCGCACGAATACATGGCAGACGTGATGGGAGAACACAGCGATAAGTAAATGGTTAATTTCGCTCATGCTCGAGCGAACCGTTGTAGACAGAAAGACGTAGTGGTGAAGCAAATTCACACAACTTTCAACTGGTCACAATTGCTTCTGATGGTATCTGAATAGGTTCGCAAATGATGGTTCACCTGTATGATGTTGAACTGTCCAGGTGTTATAGCGTATGGTAGGTGGGTAGGTGGGTAACATTCTCACGAGGCATAGCTGCAAATCCCCAAGCATGAAGCACCTTGTGACGACGAAGAGGCATATAAAAAAATAAGAGAGAACGCGACCAATTCGACATTTGTGTTAATAAAACATGTAAAACAGTCGCAATATTGGGAAATCGCGTCTTTTGTGCGCTGTGTGCTTCCCCCTTTTCCCACACGACTCTCGATGACAAAGCAAGAAGAGAAGATGAGCCTGGCATCGTTTAACTTCGATTGTAAAGCACAAGAGCTATGGCCTAGTAAGCTCAGACACATTTCTTTTAAAAACTCACGTGTCCAATCGTACGAAATGACCTAACATAGCGAAGGACGAACTAGTCAATTAAAACCGTGCTGATCAATAAATATCGACCCTTAGCTATGGAGTGGGCAAGGATGATGGAGCAGTAAAAAAAGTAGTAAAATTACATTCGGCTGTGACAAGATGTCTTATGCCCAGCATCTTTATACGAAAAGAAGCCAAACAAAAGGAAACAAAAAACTAAATTTGGATAAGCGTAACTAATTTTTTCAATAATAAAAATTTCATGTCTTTGCAACAATTGCTTTGCAGGCTGAAGTGTTTTACGTGACGCTACTTTTATTGTCTTCGGAATAACGCAAAACCCTGAGTTTCGTGTGCTGATTAAATGTTGCTTTTTGATTAGAATAAATACCGTTAATAACCCGCATTGGCTCCAAATATTTGTGTGATGGGAAATGTTGGCTGTCGAAAAAATAAATTAGTTGGTGGTTTGCTAATTTTAAATAAAACCATACTCGGCAGTTGTTTCCAGTTGTTATTAAGAAACGAAACACAAATAAAAAAGTTATAGTCAAGCAAGACCGACCGTTAAATATCTTGCATCACTTCGTCAATGAAATTGTTCACTATTTTCGTTATAAAGCGAAAAAGTTTAACCTTTTCTCCATGTGAAAGCATACTTTTCATGGCAGCCCAAAACGACAGCTTTCGTAGTTCAACTTTTGCAAGTCAAAGTTTCATGTCGAAGATCTTTTCACTCGTCCCTTATTTTTATCATAAAGTACTAAGAATTGGACTTTTCACCATATAAATGCGTAACTTTTAATCAATTTACAGCCGTTGTGACCGGTCGCTAATCATAAGATAAATTCATTAATTTTTCACGCCCATTTAGTATGCCAAAATATTTAGTATACCCAGTAATTGTTTTCGGGAACTTTCTAATATTAGAGCTCGTCTTTGAACGAAACACGCCAATGTACCAAACTTTGTCAGCATATTTTAAAAATCGTATCTTTGTATTTGCCCCTTTTTTTATTGTTTTCAAGATATATTTTTTTGTTATTATTTACAAAAACAAAACAAAATATATCTTCAGTATTAAAGATTTGAAAAAAAAAAAAAAACCATTCTAGTCGAGCAAGGCCGAACTTCAAATACACCTCGCCATTTCGACTTGTACAATACTTGATTTATTCTTTTGAAAAAACCACCAAAAGTTCTAGCTTGTCTTTATGTAAAAAAAGCAAGCATCTCACGAATCCCTTCAGGTCCATAAAAGATAGGCTTACGCAGTCTGTATTCGGTACTTGTCTCTATATCAAATTACTGTTATGCTCGAAATTAGACGTTTCTCCCTACTTTTCTTATTTTCAATCTGCTTTCCATAGGGTACGTCTTATAATTCAAATATTGTGACCTGTAGGTTTAAGTGCACAAGTATAAGACGGATAGACATCGTTTAAATCGATTGAGAAAATGATTCTATGCACTGCATATATTCGCACACCTGTACCACGAGTGGAGTAGGGTATAAAAATTGGACAATGAAAAAAACTCGTAAACCCTTTTTCTTTTTTGAATGCATTCAAGTTACTCGAGAGGGAAACCAAAAACAAAAATAATTCATTGTTGTTGAAAATGCAGTGCTTTTACGTAGCATATTTTTATGCTGAAGATTATTGTGAAATGAAAAAAAGATTAAAAAGCTTCGCGAACGCTTAAATACACCTTTTGGGACCGCCATCTCTAAATAAATATATAAAGATAAATAATCACGATTGCGATCCTCGGTTCGCCCGGTTTACAACGAAGAGTTTTAATTGTTTTAAATTTAATATTTATATCAACTAGGATTTGTAAATTATCAAGAAAAGTAAGCCAGAAAAACTGTACTTTTTTTTGTAAGGTTTCACCTTTTTTGGAAATTGTTTCACATTTGGTTTATAAGATTGTTTCAAAAATATGTCGGCGAACTGCCTACATCAGGTTCCATTGCAAAGTAATAGATGAATGTGTGCACATGGATGGTGTTGAGTAGCCCGAAGTACTAGACTCTTATCACTCCTTATAAGGATCATAAAGATGAACGTTTGTAAACGTTGCAGATATAACGGCGAAATTAACGTAAACTTTCCTTGATAGTGGGCTTTAAAATAAAACGAAAGTAGGAAAGAAGTAGAGTAAAAATGCCAACGTTGTGTTTGTTGTGTTTGTTGTGTTTGTTGTGTTTATAAAATTTCAATTACCCTAAAAAAGTTTTTTTGAGAGGGAATTATATTTTGTTTACTCATGCATGGGAGTGTGTCTGTATGTAAATGCGTGTAATCCTTTGATAAATGACATAACATAATTAGTTTACGCTTATTTTCATTCTCACTAAAAGTACACTAATGTAATTAGTGGTCCGCTGTATGGGAATTTATGTCAGCACTACCGTCGTCATCGTCATCGTCATCGTCATCGTCAAAACATCATCGTTAGCGTCATCTTATTTTAAAGCGCATAAATGAAATTAATTTATAGTAATTTGCCAAAAAAACCATCAAACAAATTACTATTATCGTGTTTATAAAACAGAAAATGAACATGTTACGTACAATATATGGTCGTGTAAACACGTTATAAGTTTGGTTTAAATACATCAACAGAACGTCATCTTTTTGAATATTTAATATGTTATTATATTTTAGTTATTGTCGAATGGCCGCCATGGTAAATAAGGTTAACTAGGACCCTTAGCCAGTGCATATTATGAAATAATCCCGAAATCATTTGTGAATATATTTATACTTCTTTGTGTTTTGACTTCAATTAATTATTTTTAGTGAAATCTTTTAGAGAATTCATTTTGTGTAACAGGATGAGAGTTATGTATGAGTTTTATCCGCCTGAGTGGCCGAGTAGACAAAGAATCTCGACTAATGTGGGTTCAAGTCTCGGTAGGGCAGTAGACTTCAAAATAACATTAGAAGCTAGTGCTTTAACGCTTTAATATTAGAATTTATTTCTCTAACTGCATTCATAATAATAATAATCACAATAATAATAATAATAATAATAATAGTAGTAATAATATGTGTAAGTTTAGACAACTTCTTTATTATATAATTAATATTCATTCGCCAGTCTTTGCTTTTCAACACGCAGAAGCTCTGGAAATAAAAACCGACGTTACTCAGAAATACACTCAATTTTGTGGGACCCATAATTTTTGTTTGTTCTATTACTGGTACGTGGGAAAGTTTCTTCCATTTTCCTTTGTAGCACCCTTTCTAACAAGTTTTAAAAACCTCTGTACATTTTCTATGAAACTTGACTTTGAACGTTGCATGCGCCATCTGCAATACTTTATTATTGCAATTATTAGGAAGTTAGAATAATTGAAAGTTTACTGTTGGGGAATATTGTCCCCATTTCTCGCATCTCGCTATATTCCTGTTCGAAAAACGCTTAAAATCGGTACCGACAAAAAAAAATTCCAATATTCCAAGAAATGAGTCGAATAATAACATACATAGCAAAAACACTGGAGTCATTAAAAGTGAAGCTCTGCCAAATGCTGCTCTTAATACGTTGCATCGAGATTATTTTAGAAAGCCAAACCTCGTTACATTTTATTTCTCAGAACGTATTCGCAACAAGTTCTCTCAAAAAGCGTTGTGGCTCAAATCGAAAGCGTACAGTGACATTCGTCATTATACAAACATATTATTATTTCATTATTGTAAATACATTTAATCGTTTACTCAATTATTACGTAACGGTTTACGTCCATTTACATATGAAAAATATGACGGTTACGTAACGATTTACGTCCATTTACATATGACAAATATGACACACTTTATGAAATCTCGTGTGTTCTCGATAATTGGATTCTCCGTCAGAGTGTGTGACATATTGCATAGTGTTGTTGAAACGACATGTCTAAAGGACGTCATATTTAAAAATGTTAAAAACATTATTTTAGAGAAGAATGTCAAATAAAAAAAAAAAGGACAAAAAATTGTTCAAATTAATTTTATTCCGTCATCACGAAGGAAGTTTTAAAAAGTGCGCACTTGATGTGAAGGTTCAGGAATAATTTAGCTCTGGTGCTCTAGTACTGTCAAAAGAGCAACATTCTCTGAAGAACACACACACAGCTAATTAACATCTAGCAAATCCTTTTTAAACACAAAAAAGGCTGTTTGCCTGTTTTTTAGGTGTTACCATAATAATGCGAAACATTGCATACTTTGAGGTGAAATTTAATTAAATTGCGAAAATACTTTATCTCACAGCATCCACCCAAGCAACTAACTAACTCACTTCAAAACGTTCGTACCGCTCTCACCAGCCCGCCAACAAGCTCTGACAATTAAATTCCTCAGCACTTCAGAGAAAATGTTGTTGGAAATTGTGTAGAAACAAAAAGAAAAAATCCTAAAGACAAAAAAGAACAGATGGTGAGTGGAAAATAACGCATAAAAAATCAGTTGTTAGCACCTTAAGTCTAATGACTACGTTTTTTTCATTTTTAATTCATCTTGATAGAGTTAAAAAATTAAACATAATTGAAAAACCTTATAAAGTGCACTTGAAAGGTTAACAAAAAAAACATGAATTATGAGAACAAAGAAAAAAAACCGCGAAATTGAAAATTTATTGTTTTACGCTTTCACTTAAATAACTGGGAAAGTAATTAAGTCGACGCTGAATTAACTGCGTGTATAGTTACTGGTTACACTGGTGTGTATATATGCGTGTACTTTTGCATACGAACGCTGGAATCTAACCGTTATTTCCCTTAGCCGAAGAGATCACTGTACATTTTTCAGAGGCTTTGAACCATCTAGGATGTCGAGCAAAAACTCTTTACCCAGCAAAAATTTTTCTTTGAAATTTCAAGTTCGTACCTAAACGCTTCGAAAAATAAAAGATATAATAAGTGCAATAGGGTTGGTAAGGTACAGCCTAATGTCTTAACTTGCGACATCTGACCTCTGCAATGCACTAAGACACGTGTTTAGTGAAGCATTTATGATAATTTAAAAGTGTTTTTGAGCACAAACACGTTAATTTAGCTTCGTCGAGGGGAGCGCTGAATGGATATGAAGCAAAGAGCCTATGAGAAAAAAAATCGGAAATTTGAGACAAAGATTTTGATTAAGCATTCTTTGGTGTTTCGTTCGAGTTTCTCTTTCACAGATGCACCAAAAATAACGGAGAATTGCGAATTAATGGCAAAAATGAACGAATACTTTATTGTGATGAAAAACATTGCAAAACGTAATATTGAATTGGTTTTTGAAACCCGACGGCCCGCAAACCCTCGAACCTTTTTGTCGAATACTTACAGCGAAATTTTTCTATCGCTAATACGAATTTGGTTATTGCGGAAAACACGACAAGGTTTAAGATCATTAAAATGTAGTTTGGCCAAATTTGCACATTTAACACTTTTTAAGTGAAGCTGGGTAGAGCTCGACGGTCCATACGTTACAAAAAGGCTATTCATGCGCTTGATGAGACCGATAATCCTTGAATACGCCTTTATTATGTAGTCTCCTTCCTGCAACTCCTGCACTTTGCCCTTAGAAATGTGGGATGCAACCCGCTTGCTTTTGCAGATCTGTCCGTAATGTTTTCTTCTTCGATAAGTTAATAAGTGCTACTGTTGACTTGCCGGCATTACTAGATGAAATAAATTTCAAACTTCATTTTCGTAAAGCTCAGCCAGCATAGATATAATTACTAATTTTTTAACCCGCTTAGGATCTTTAGCACAAATTAAAATTATATCTACATATTAATCTCAATATCAGACTTTTTAAATTCTATCAAACGAGTTCTTCTCGTTAATACATGAAAGCGTGGTTGTCCACGCTGCCCTATCTGATTTAACTTTTAATCTTTAAACCGTCGCTTTATCGGTTCACTCTCAAATCGAATCTATACCGGACGCGGTACGGCTCTGTGCCAGCTGAGTTTATTATTTTGTTTTTTATTGAAGCCAATCACTTCTGCTCGCTATGATGTGTATGTCTCTGATGTGGCCCTTATATACTTACGTTTACCTTTTTAAATGATATTATTCTACTACCTTTTTTCCCATCCAACGATTTCCAACGGTTTCCTCTTTTGATTGAAGAAAGGGAAAGAAAAGAAAAAGACAAGCTCTAAATACTGTCAGAGTTACTCTTGAGCTTGAGTTAATTGTTAACTAGCTAGCTAGCTAGCTAGTTGTTAACTAAGACTTAAACAAGTCTAAAAGCAAGAGCACGGAAAAGAAAGAAACGAATTCCTAAGTATACGAACAAAGAAGTATATATAGAGGAGAGGGTCTTCCCTTAAGAGTGACATTGTTTAAAATTTGAAAAGAAAAGCAAGTTTAGACATTGCAGGTATGTTTTGAATGATGATGTTTGCCACGGCTTTGGACACACTGACACGCACGATCGCGCAACTTGTTAATCGCTTTGTGTAGCATTAGTTACGTTATGTCTGCGACACCCGGATCAATATTCGCCCCCAAATGTTTCAAAGTTTTTAATTGGTTGTCAGTACAAAACTGGACTTCGATGTACTCGCAAAGAAAGATCGGTTATAATCAATTGCCGACCAACACACAAGTCCACGTCTTGAAACATCCGCAAATCGAGCTTAACAATATTTGCATTCTTCACCATCCAATAACGAGAATTTTGCATATTGACGATCTGGCCACTAATTTTAGCCAGAGTGATTAACAATTGAAGCGATCGCGTGCATCAGGGTGCTTAAAGCCATGATGGACATTTGAACGATACTTTCGTTAAGAGCATAACTGCCATCTCTAAATTTCAATTTATTATGATAGGCTGAGTTGTGTTTAAAGTTTTCTTTTTCGAATTTTAAAGAGTATCTCTCTTGACGAAAGACCCTTGATAAGGCAGCAAAAAGAAAAGGGTAGAGTTGACACATATACAACACAATCACTGTTACATATATGAGGATTATTCAGCACAACAAGTGCGACGTAATAGTAATTTAATGTATTGCAGGTCCGGATAGCATACGTGCACACGTAAATAAACAGGCATGTGTCTATGTATATTCAGGCAACCGATACTGTAATGCAAAGCCACTTTCGTGTGTGTAATAACTAGAATTATGTGCATACTTCACTTTTTAAATTAGATTGCCTTTACATAAAGGGCCTCGTATCTATCATGCTTCCGTCTCTATATTTGGTGTCTAGAAAGTAATGAAAATTATAATCGATTTTCCCGAATCTTTTATCGCTATCCACCATCATTCTAGAAAGATTGAAAAAAAAAAAAAAAACTAAAAAAACTAAGCTTTCCTACTTCACAGTATTGGATGGGTGTGGCGGCTTTCATCGATTTTCGTAGTATACACGTGAAAATATTTGCCGTGAGTGCAATTTGTACAATTTGCGAGTAATGAGCGTAAAGTGGATTTTCCCCCCTTTTGAAAACAGAGGCGTTCCTAACTGAAATCGTATTGTAAGCGGCTTAACTCTTTCGTCCAATTCGGCTCATTTTCAATAGCAACATACGTTTTTCGAAAAATTTCAAGATGACATACTTAAGTCGATTCAGAATTGCATATGCTGGGGGTTTCTCAAGCCTCCTTCTAGATGTTGCAAACGATGCACATAATAATGACGGACGACGAAATTTAAAAAAAAAAAAAATTGCAAAACGCAAATACATATATAAGAAATATATTAGCTGCTATCATCGGTTCTAACTAGACATGCTCCGATGGTTGAGTTTGGCGTTGAAAGGCGAAGAATGATGCTATACACAGTTTACAAAGTTTACCCAAAATCTCAAAATAAATCTACAATTTCCTGTTCGAACTTTTCAAATAATTTCAAATGATTAAGTGGGTGTTGTTTATATCCCGTACTCTCAGCTCGCTCGAGGTTGCCCTTCATTTTTTTAGACCACTTCTCATCTGCGCTTATGTGAATATGCAATCGATTTAACATTTGAACGTAGATATGAACAATTTTGCGTGCCATCCGTTATGAAGTCGTCAGTTAATAAAAGAAAAAAATTATTTTTTTCTCTATGAAGAAAGGCAGGCAAGTAAATGGTGAAATTTGTTTTGAGACGAATTTTATGCACCCATCGTTCAACATGTGTTATGAATACTTAAAGAAACTGCTTGATTTAATATTTAATTCTGCAATTTATTCAAAATCGTAATAATTGCGATTTTTTAAACTATAGGTTTGCAGTATCGAGCAGTGCCTTAACATTGCTTTCCTTTTTCTGCCAAAATTTTAAAGAATGCCATGAAATCTTGGATAAACATCATCTTAAAGGAAAAGTAAGCGACCCCGAGCAATCTTTAAGGTTAAAGGAATTGTTTTAAGAACAGAGTATCGTAACGCGACTTGAGATGAAAGTGAACCCGCCATCACATCATTGCTTTAAATACTAAACGGTGCAGTTTAAGTGCGGTTTAAGTGTACAGAAAACTGAAGGCTTCTAAAATGGTTGTCTGGCGAGTTCAACTCGGTAAAGAGTGCATTAGAAGTTTTCGAAATCTGAGAAAAAATGCCAAAATAATTTAAATTTGCGTGAGAAAATTAGAGACGAAATATTTATAAGATGGAAAGATATGCGATAAAGTAACATTCCGACAGCACAATGCTCAACTGCATGCTGCAAGTCCCCATAAAGTAACTTTAAATACTATGTGCGGTCTGATTACCATTTATCTCGATTAATATAGAATCTTGTAGTTGCATCTCGCTTCACTTCTTTCAGACATTTAAAAAAAATGACTCGATTCCTTGATCGTCTCTCAGAAATATAATCCTTGTACAAAAGAAGGAAAACCTATTTTCTATCAATGGACGATATTTTGAATCAAAACTGGTTTTTCTTTTTTTTTTTTTCTTATTAAGTAAATTTATAATTTAAATACAAAAAAATTAAATCGGAAGAATCACTGAATTGTTAGCGTCAGCGAGCCAGTTAAGAAGATATTAACGGGGGAGATCTTCCAGTTTGCAAGTCATTGGCGAATATATAACCAAAATTTGCACTTGCAGGATAGCTCAGGCAAGCAGGTAGACGTTGAGAAGCAAAAAATAACAAGGAGAATAACAAGGGAAAATATGCTAAGATCACGTCAGTCATTTATTTGAAAGACCGTAATATACAGAAACTTTAAAGCAATGCGTTTCATGCGCATTCATAAAGTTGTTACGAACGAAACGACAAAATTAGTGACCGAGACCTTTTAACCGATGAATATATAAAATACTTTTCGCCTGCTTGCCAGGTGTTTCAATAAAAAATCCTCTGCTAGAAAGCTCTCGAAATAAGCGGAAAAAGTTAGTTAACATAACTGCTGTAGGCATAACAACAATTTACGTCAACATGTCGTTAACGGCGTAACGTCTCTCCCGTATTTTCCAATCAAGTCGATGATTTGCTTTGCGCGTCGTATCTAAATGTGTGTATGAGTGCGACTTTGCATGACAAACGATAGTATTTTATTTTAACTCTCAGATGCAGGTAAAAAGATTTTGTGTTTATGTATGTAACCTTTGTTTACAATTTTCGTCATTTTTTTTTTTTTGGTCGACGCATTCTTTTGTGTAATTATGCAACCAGTAGTCTAACCACAAAGAGTAACTTTTTCTCTTAGAGTTAGGTTTGCGACTTTTTTTTCTAGAGTGCGATATTTTTTTAATAAAACGAAAAAAAGTTTTTAAAAAATTATGAAAAAATCGATTTTTTTTTTTTTCATTTTCTATTCTAGTTTTACATTTTCACGCAGCAAAGTTATAAAACTACACAACTTTATGAAAAAGTTACATTTGCTGGGTCATATTATCCGGTTACAAAATAACTTCAACAAAAAAAAAAAGGAAAAAATGTGTTTTTTAGAATTTATTTGAAATATGTATCAATAACTTGTTCAAAACTCTTTTCCGAACTATGGACGACAGACTTCTTTTACGTTGACAAAGATCCTTTAGAGTTTCTATTGCTGATATCCTTCGCGGGCTGATCAAAGCAAAGAATTATAAACACATTTTTTTATTCATTTATTTTTAGGTAGCTTTTTAGAGAAATTCGCCTAAAGTTGCGTCCACTCCTCGAAAAAACTGTACGAGTAGTTAAACAAAGACGCAATGCAAGAAACTAATTTTGCAGCTGCTGCAAAGCACACTTTTATGGAAAAGTTTTTACATTGCTTCTAGATATTCAATCTTTCTGGATCTAAGAGCAAAATGTGTATATTCTGGATAAGAGTAAGATTCGGGATAATCTGCCTTTTTTCGCACTTTGTCACACTAGAAAATGAAGACACAATATTGAAATTTGATATTCTTAGTGCAAATGTGCACGAAGGCTTCGAAAATAGGTCTGAATGGCATGAACAACCTTCACCGCACCTTAGCAGCTTAAACATTGCTTGCTAAAGCGAAAACATGTAAAAATATCTTGTTATGCTGCGTCGCGGAAGAACAAGAGTACATTGACGATTCGCTCCAACTTTAAGTACGCAGAAATAGGTATCAGACACCCTACGAAATACACATATACTTCACATCAACCTTGACACTCTAGAATAATGTAGTTCCTCTCATTTCTGCGTGTATTTGCCTGTCGTAATGGAATGCTTCCCCGAAGCAAGAACAGAGCTAGAAAATTGAAATTACATTACATTACAAAGAAGACGTTCGCAAGATTATATACATAAATGCGATTTCAAGTAAAGCTCCTGTCTATATGCGGTAGTTTATTATGCATAGCGCTATCTAAAATTCCCGCATAGTTTTTTAAAATATGTTCTCGTTTCGAACACAATTTTCTTAATCCTTTTTTTTGTCCTTAAGCACAAAAAGTTTCAATTTTAATCATGTTATCCCGGATTGAGTGAATTATATCGTCATAGGTAATAAAGAAGATTTCTATTTTTAACGCTATTGTCATAATAAATCAAGCATTTAATATGATATTGAAAGGAAAGGTAGAATATGATGCCTGAACTAACATAAAACCAACCAACATTAATGTATATACACAAACATTTATTTTAATTGCGAACGGGGTTTATGTAAATCTTACAAGTATCTACACATCTAGATGTGTATAAGAGACAGCATTTATTTTAATTGCGAACGGGGTTTATGTAAATCTTACAAGTATCCCCCCTTAAAACCTCTTAGATTTATTATCAGATCATTCTGCCCTTTTTATTATCTTCTCTGTCATTCGCCCTGCGAACGGCCCTACAGACAGTGCAATAAAAGGCCGAACTTACATCTATCATCTTGTTGCACACACCCTGGACAGAAGGATGGTTCTGTATTTGACGGAGAAATAGTTCTTGCAGCTGAACAACTCATAAATATTGCTTAGTAAGTTCCGTGCAACCCAACAGACCATTATGTTGAACATATTCATTCTAAAATGTTAAGCCGAGATGTGAACAAAATCGATTGAGAAAACAAGATATTCTTAAACAAATTTAAAGCACAGGCATGCTGATCTGCGCCATCTTGACCCAAATGCTGCTATCGGCGAAAAAAGTACCGCGTCACATTAAATAATGTCATGCCAATCGGTCAAATCAATGATTCATAGGCGAGAGCCTCAATCTTTTGTTGAATATTTGAAGAGTGTATCTACTCGTGACCTCGTGAATCCTGAGCAATATTAAAACAAAAAAAAAAGAAAGGATAAACGGTAGTGACAATATTACAGAATAGTCATATGGCACAAAAGCCCATAAAAGCAAATGATTACTTTCAACCCCAGCTGTTTATTTGCCCCCAAGTCTTCTTAATTACAATGCTGAAAAAGTTCTTGGCAAACAAATACAAAACCCTTATCTAGTTTGAGCGATTTAAGGAAGGCATTTGCCGAGCTGTTTCATCGAGAAAAGGCGTTAATTGAATTCATTGAATTGAAGTAGAGCTTCACTGGAAATAGAATGGGTACATACGACTCGAAATGTTTGGGTATATTGTCGGGGGAGAATTGTGCAATGTCCT
>KK499776.1:1207858-1214196 GCA_000688715.1 Glossina pallidipes
AAAAGTGAGCAAAAGCGGCATCAACTTCGAGACGAGCTTTCTTAGGGACAAACATTCACGCAAAATAGTAAATATACTGCTCTTTAATATTTGGCGATTTGGCAAAATTGGTTTGCGATATTTTTTCCTGGAAATTTTTCAATGAAAGCCTTATCGTATTCTATTAGGGCAAATACCATTGATGACAACCAACTTAAGGTTACGAGTGAAGTTGATTGACACATGACGATTTCTGAGATTGCAGAAAAACTTAGTTCACTCAAAACAACTGTTAGTGATCGCAAAAAATTACATTAAATTTGAGACCTGATATGTTGCAAGTCATTCGCAAGAAGACTTGTAAGTTTACGCGGCAAGAGCGTTTGCGTGAACGTTTCAAATCAACTCAATTAAAAGAATTGAAAACAATCCAAGTTTTAATTTTTTATTTAAAATTTTACGTTTAGGAATTTCAACAAGAGCAATATCTTGAAAAATCAGTATTTGAACAAAATTGAATCGTCTTATGATCTGTTGTTAATCAGCAGAAATTTCGGCAGTTTCATAAGTGCTCGGGCCCTTACTGACCCCATCCCATACAACATTTCCGAATACATTTTCTTCGTTCATTTTTTCCTCCGTTTCTTTCCTCATATTGCTGCTAAAATACCCATGGGCTACGCAGATATACATACTTTTTGTTAACTTTTTTCATTATATTATTTTAAAACCTTATTAAACATTTCAGTAGTTCAATACCGTAGCGAATTATTGAAATATTGTGAGTGAAAAATATTTCTTTTAGGTGGTAATCAACCACAAATAGAAAATTTATTAAATCTATAAGTACTACTAAATATTTATCCAACACCCGACGGAATTCATGTGAAAAAGCTCTTAAATATTTACAATTTGTTGTCATTTTTTTTTATTTTTTTTTTTTCTTTTTTTTGCTTCTACATCAGCAAACAAGTTTCCTGTTTTACTTTCGTATGTAAATTTTCGTATTTATTACAATTTTTGTATTTTGCTTTTTCGCAGACTTCGTTACAGAATCTTTTTGCTTTTTTTCTTAACAAAAAAAAAAAAAAAATGAAAGAAAGAAAGAAATGTTATTTATATATGTGTGTTTGCTTTTCTAAGCGAAATGTCTTGTTTAGTTAAAGTACAAAATAAGATAAACAGGTAAATACGCATTATGGTATGTGTATGGTATATATAAATATATAAGTATATAAGTATGTGCGAAGCGCGCAAGAAAGCGTTCAACTAAACGTTGTAGGATTTTTGCATATTCGAGAATATATATATATATATATATATATATATATGTATATATGTATACATGTATATGTATATATAAATTTATAAAAAAACATTAGCATCTTTTTGTAAAATGAAAGGAATTTTTCTTGTATGTATGGGGTAGATGAGCATGAATTCATATGTACGCATTTTTTTTCAGTAGTTTTCATAGGGGAATAATGTTTAACATTCCCACATTGTTGCCCCTTCCTATCCTATCCATCGTCTCCTTTCCACAATCTATCTCACCTCACAGTTTGAATTGCATTTTTCTTCTTTGCCATACAAAGCCATGAATCGTAAACGAAGAAGAAATAAATAAAACAGAAAACTGTATAGAACTTATATCGAATGGTTTGGCACGCGTCGTTTGCTTAGTTTTTTTTTTTTTTTTTTGTTTCTTTTTTCTGTTAAATATATTGCATTTGTAATTACTCTTCTTTAGCGAACATGTGAGAATACGTACAACGGACACGCATAAAAGGTAAGCAAGCATCCTACACATAACAGCAACGTAACATATGTGCGAATACTTACCATTAAAAGATATATAACGCCCTATATAGAACTTAACGCATAAATCTATTGCAGAACGAGCTGAAATGTTTTGGGCAAATCGCACTCATGATTAAATTTCAAATTTTCCATTTTTTTTTAGTGCAGGCTGAATCTACAGAGCGACATAGCTGATTTCTAAACTCAACTTGGGCACTGTAGAAGGCAGAAATTTGAAAGCAAATATCAAATTTTGAAAAAAGTGTTGCGCTTATAATCGCAATTTCAACAGATAAGTCAAAATGTTTTAATCAATATCCCTTTTGCGTGCTGATCTAAATCCAATGTGCAATGTGCAATAAACCGTTAACGAACTTAATATAACTCTTCCGATAAGCGTACAAATATAAAATACAAAAACAAAACGAGGTTTTGCGGAATAAACATTTTTTTGTTTTCATACCTTTTTCAAAAGTTCTTTGCTCGCTTAATCGGTATGTGTGTTTCAATTTAAAATATACGAAAACAATATGATACATATTCATGCATGTGTATAATCATGTGTATATTCTCATATATAGAAATACTCGAAAGAAGAAAAAAAAAACATTAATTTTATTACATTTTTATACCTAAATGCTGTTTCAAAATTTAATACAAACTCGAAAGTAGCTCTTTATGAGAATTATAAAATCAACTTATTCTTCTACAGTAAACTCGTATTCTAACCTCTCAGTAATCACAACAGCTACTGGCTTTGCTTGTCACACAACACATTACGTGTATAAACTTACAAAATTCTCAGTGTCTTTTCATAGAATTCATATTTACTTACCATATACTCTTTAGAAAGCTTAATAATTAATGTATTCATCAACGGTATCTTTGATGTTCTGCAGATGGGCCCGCGGTAGAAAGTTCGCTTTTTTGAGCGGAAATATTCATCGCATCATTTTTGCACATCTTCAACTTCACAGATCCGTGTTTGGATGACACACAAGGGCCAATCAGCGGGAGTCAGATCTAGACAATATGCCGTAATTGCGAGCGCACATACATTTTCATTCCAATACAACTTAACCGTCTCCGTAGCTCTGGCTGCATTGTTTTCCAGTATAATTCAGTTTCAAAAAGAAAAAAACCGCAGTGCGGTAAATGGCATTCATCTCTTTATACTCTGATATAAACTGAAGAACGGCTTGTAAAGGGGAAATGGCAAGTTCTGTCGTACAAGCACCCTATGTCAAAATTATCTATACTCAAAATTTCGGAAGAAATGAGATCGTCAAATATGTTTTGTGAAGTAAGCTACGCGCAACTACATAAATTATCCCATTAAAGCGTATACAACATAACTTCTTGGAGCTTTCAACAGATGTCGTTCTATGCCAAAAGAACGCCATATACGGGAAACTTTATTTCTTCTGATTACTTCAAAGGAGAGCCGTGCTAAATGCGTACGAGTGATGAACAGTGTATTCGTTACGATATTCAAAATCGAAATAGCCATGAACCAATAACATCGACGTTAAAGGGGTCTGTCGCTGGCGCATCTGCTTGAAAAAGTCGCCATGATGTGGCTCCCATGGAATGAAACCGTCATTAAGGAACGCTGCCAACAATAATCGACGCAATTGTGACGCAAAAGTGTGACATGCTCAAAGTCATAATATAGTAAATTTTAAGTATGAAGAAATTCGTGTCCACTCGTACGTACATTGCAGTTCTAATCCGGGTAGATAGTGCTACCCTCCCCGTTGTTATTAGATGACATTACTCATTAAAGCGAATTTCAATACATAACTTATTTTTTGTTCAAATGTTGATGCAATTCTTATGGCGATATCAAAATATGGATCCTTCTAGGAATAGTTGAAAAGATAAGACATTTTTTCGTGATGAAATTCGAAAATTGCCTGAAAGGTGGGGAAAAACAGTAGGCATCCGTTCATTCATTTTATTCTGAAATAAATGCATTATTACCACAAACCAAAGAACCGACCAAACTAATTTATATTCCCACGCACAGGTACATGTAACGCCTACTACTATTATATGCAGTTCATAATGCATAGCGTCACACTAAGATCCCGTACAAAAATCAATAATTGTTTTCATTTCAATTTTTTCGCTCTCTGGCATTCTCTTTCATAATGTTTGTGTACATCAAATGTCTTGATCTATGGCATAACAGCTCTGTTGCGGGAATCTTGCTAACGAAACGTTATATATACATATATTTATGTAATGTTTTTTAATTGCTATATGTGTACTGAGAGACCGTATAGTATACTAAGCAATGTAGTGCAGGTAACATTTAGATTTGGCGCATATATCAGCACTCGATTACAGTAAACAAAATCAATAAAACGATTCTATAATAACATCAATAAAAATGTCAAAAAAAAGAAGAAACAATGCTACAAAATGAAACAAATTGAAGGTAAAGTTATTAACAGATTATTTTTCAGCTTCTAAAACTGAAAATTTCGTAGCTTAAAGCAAAAGTCCAAAAGAAAAAGAAGCGAATCGCGTCAGATTTTACACGTGCAAATAATCGGCCAGCGTATTTTACAGCTCTGCAAACTGGTTACTGACTCATTGCAATTGAATAATTATTACCTATACATTCCCGATATGATCGGCGAACCAAAAACCATAATAATACTAAATACTTTTACGCTACAACTAATGAAATTGATTACCGTTCTATAAAGCTTTTACATACATTTAGTTTTGCTTAATTTCCCCAAAATAAGCACCTTCTCCCCCGTTTTATTCTTATATATTTTTCTTCTCAATTCCCTTCACTTCTTCAAATTTGCTTCTTGGACTTTTGCATCATGTTGTACTAAGAAAAATTGGTTGGTGTGACTTACTCAACGGTCGATCATAAATTCGTCAGTCTTCATTATAGCTCCAAATTTGTGATTAAAAGCTAAACACGAGAATACCGAAAACATACAAAACGTCACAATATCGACTTGACGTTCGCACGTGGATGTCATATGTCACGTCTCTATGATGCTGCTCAGAGTAGAGGCTGTTAATGAATGGATAATACATCATAGTAACCAATATATAAAAAGATTTCTAAACTTGGGGTCGTATGAGAAATTCGAATAAATTCCCAGTGCTTATACGTAT
This sequence comes from Glossina pallidipes, assembly GCA_000688715.1. Taxonomy (NCBI): domain Eukaryota; kingdom Metazoa; phylum Arthropoda; class Insecta; order Diptera; family Glossinidae; genus Glossina; species Glossina pallidipes. The sequence continues at coordinate 1,212,785 of KK499776.1, forward strand.
GGAGAGCCCTCTTTTGAAATATTACAGCCACTGTACAGACCAATTGATATTTCATTTAATCGTTTGATTTAACCTTTGGAGAAAAATTGCCACAAACGGATATTAGAAAGGAGCCTTGCAAACCGTGAGTTTTAAAAACTTCTGCAGAAAACTTTAATTTTTTAAATCTATAAAGTACAACCTATGCAGACGTGCAAACTATAACATACAGACTACATTTGCAGATTTCATTCTTCGTGTGAACACAACGCGAATTTATTATTATGGCAGTCTGTAAGACTACGCTTTCTCGTGGTCTAGTGCATTATAAGCTTTTTCTACCGAACCAATCGTTAAAACCGAATAATATTTGAGCGTTACATTTCGCCTTGCGGCCTTAAGAACTATAGATAACGAGGTCTGAAAGGCGAACTTCTAGGTTTTAAAAAAGTACCGGCAGAATGAGTCCATCCCGCCGTTTAAAACTTCTCACTTGTTTTTATTATACTCATGTTACTTATCATATGTGATAAGTTTTATTGCACATACATTTTGCTGTTTAATTGAAATTAATCGCTCGACTCGTAAAGATAAAAAGCATTTGCGCCAAAAATGAAAAATACCAAGCTGTAAGTCACTAAAAGTCCCCAAAATCACTAATTCTATATATAGACTTAAAAGGAGCGACTTCGGCATATCGTAATTTCTACTGGTTACTGTAAAGTGCATTAAAGTTGACAGATTTTTATATATAAAACTTAAAAATCAATTAACTTTTTAGAATCCTCTGAATGCATTCGACAAGCAACGACGGCCGTAAAACTTAGATAAGTTAGATAAAATGCCGAACACTGTTATGTAAAAACATCCACCTCTTACATACTCCAGGAGACGCATTTCTGCAGACACGTCTATGCACAAAGACTGCTTTACTGCTTTATGACTTTAAAACTACTGCCGTTTATACGATTTGACTAGACTATGAATGAAGATTGTATGTAATCCAAACGATGTGTCGTGAAAAACTAATTTGCCTGATGGTGATTGATGAAAAGCACAAAAGCACAAAACATCATCAGTTCACTACTGCTTTACATCACAAACATTTTCCCGTCGGTACACTTGGATCCTGAGATTCATTTAACATCAAGTATTCAAACAATATTTAATAACAATTCAGGTATATGTATATGTAACAGGCATACACATGTACATATGTACAAGGCCTCAAACTGTAATTAATCACGAATTTCAAGTATTTTAAGCGTATAATAGCAAAAAAAAGAAATACTTCTATAAAAACGTACAAACATCCTTAACAATTTCATTCTCTTATGCACCCGTGGGGTGATTAAATATATAAAAAGAAAAAAATTAAAAAAAAAAAAAAAAAAAAAAAAAAAAAAAAAAAAAAAAAAAAAAAAAACCCGCCT